>JAADXI010000259.1:0-28670 GCA_023337615.1 Pythium brachiatum | reverse complement strand
CCTACCCACCTGCGTCCAGAATAATGGGGTGAATGAAAATCGCACAACGCGTGTTTCCAAGCATGAAGGACGGCATATCCTCTCGCCGCGGCAACCGACATACCTTGGTTCGTCGATGTGGTGAGATGTGGTGTGTTTGGTAATCGCCCAAAGCAAGACAAAAAATGTTGTACCTCTATTGTACGATAATGTATTCGTTTACGAAGGTATTTCCAGGTGAGAATCACACGTGAACCAAATTTAGATAAAAACAGGTGCACATTTTCTGTAGTTTGGGCATAAAAGCTTAATTTCGGGCAAAAACAATAAATCTGAAACACCCAACACCCAAATTCAAAAGCCCACCAATCACCAATGACCCACCCAGATTGAGCAAAGTTCTGGGTTTTGCCGAACCCTGCCCCATGTCGAGATGTCGGCGTGGTGCTTGGATCGATTTGCACCTCCTGGATGACGAGCTTTTTGTATTGTACTGAGACAAGACAAATGGCTGCTGCCACAACTGACGTCAGCCACTGCTGGACGTGTGCCACATGTAACGGTTACGGTGGTCGACCCTGTAAAACCTTATATTGGTGGCATCAAGTGTACCCTTGTATGATGTGGTCCACCTCGTATTTCATGTGGGCCACATAAAGTTGGTTCAAACAACCTCCAACACGGCCCGCCAACACGCGGAAGGATCGAGCAGCAGTATCCGCGGCGAACGCGGCGGCATCTTCCTCTGCATCTCTCTGTCTCTGCAGCTCCACGCGTCTCCATATAGCGCGCGTCCTTCACCTGTGTGCTCTTCACGCGTCTCCACCGCTGCGTGCTGAGATCTGGCCACGATTTCTCACTCCAGCGCCGCCTCCGACGATCGCGCGGTCGAGTTGCAGCTCACGCAACTGCCGGTGTTTCCCTCCGTCTCTGACGACGCCACGCAGCCCCCGCAGTCCACATCGACGCCTGTGGTTAGTACCAACGCGAGAGCTACTCGTGGAGACCAGCTGCCCGTCGTCCGCAAGCGCAAACGCGACCAACAACCGCGAGACGCCGTCGCTCGCATCCAGCCGCCCGCTTTTGACGCGACACCGACAACTTCAACTGTGGGGGACGACGCGATGGCGAGCCGACGAAGATCGTTGCGTGTGGAGACGCCGCCGATGATCCCGACGACGTCGATGCGCACGCAGCCGCCGTCCAGCGCGCGCAGCGGAAGCTTCAGCAACGTCACCAGCGGTCGACCGCCGCGAGACGAATCGCCCGAGTCACAGGTCATCACCACGCTGCGGCAGCGCGTGCGCGGCTGCATCGCGCGCCACCACATCAGCTCCGCGCTCTTCTACGCAGACAAACTGGTATACGTTTCTATCGACTCAAATGCTGCCTACTGGAAATTGTGCTAACACTGCTTTTGTGTGGGGTACTGTATTAGGCCACGTTGTCGCCATCCGAGCCGACGGATGTGCTGCTGTTTGCCGAGACGTGTTACCTGCATCGCGAGTACCATCGCGCGATCCACGTCGTCAAGACTGCCGGTCTCTTGGACTTTGACAGTCCGTACACGATCGCATTGGTGACGCTCGAGGCGTTTCTATTGGTCGGACAGAGCATGCTCGCCATCAAGCACAAGGAAGAGTGTCTCGACGTGCTAGCCAAGGTGGTGCCAGAGGACGAGATCTCCATCCTTGCATTCGCGCGGCGGTACAACCACCACGCGGCTCAGAGTGGTGGCATCAACATCGTCGCTTCGCTCGCGCTGCTCATGGGTGAGACCTTTGAAGGCGTCGGCAACCGAGAGAACGCGCTGATCTACTACCGCATCGCACTGCGCTGCGATGTGCGCTGTGCGGAGGCGTTCTTCCACCTTGTTGAGAAGCAAATGCTGACAGCTAGAGAGCAGACGCTGCTGCTCGAGTCGCTGGACTTCTCGGTCGAAGACTCGGATCTGCTTCGTGAGTTGTACGGCGTTCATGTCGGCAAGTACGAGAGCGAGCCGACGCCAGAGGCGAAGTTTGCTCGGGTTGAAGACACGTTCGGGCTGCGTGGGAACATTGAGCTGGTGGGTATTCACTTTCTTCTCAATGATGTGTCGCGGTCTCGATCTCACGACAAGTGTTCTCCTGTGTACAGTGCATCGCGAAGGCCGAGACTTATTACTACCAGCATGATCTGCAGAAGGCTCACGAGATTTGCGAGTGGTGGGACTTCGTTTCATTCATCACGAGGTTCGATTGTCTCTGGGACTGACTGATCTTTCTGTCAGGGTTCGAGAAAACGATCCGTACAACTTCAAGGTCGTCCCAGTATATGTTGCCACGATGGTCGAGCTCAGCAAGAAGAGAGATCTCTATCAGTACGCTCATCATCTTGTCGACGTGTATCCGAAGAAGGCCAGCTCGTGGTACACTGTCGGGTGTTATTACCTGTTGATCCAGAAGTTCGACGCGGCGCAGCGATACTTCCAGTGAGTGGTGTTTCCCTACTTTGCAGGACGAGAATTGCGTCAATGATCTTTAATCGCTTTGATCTTCCAGCAAAGCGACTACGTTGGAACCGAGCTTCGCGCCCGCGTGGATTGGCTTTGGCAACGCTTTCGCAGCCCAAGACGAAAGTGATCAGGCGATGTCGTCGTATCGAACAGCTTCCAGTTTGTTTCCTGGCTGCCACTTGCCGACGTTATACATCGGTATGGAACATCTCCGCACGAACAATCTGCCGCAGGCGCTTGAATTTATCAAACAAGCAAGCGTCATCAGCCCAAACGACCCGCTGATCTACAACGAGCTCGGGTCGGTCTACTACAAACAGCAGAATTACCCCATGGCAATCGAGATGTTCACGAAAGCTCTGGCATTGTGCAAGCATCTACCTGAGGTGAGTGGCCCAGCGGTTTGGATGATGTGTTGCATCATGACTCACACGTTTGTTGGATTTGGATATAGCGTCTAATGGAAAACTGGGAGCCAACTCTGTTCAATCTCGGCTATTCATACCGCAAGCTGAGAAAATACGACGACGCTATTCGATACTTCCGAAGTGCTCTGCGTCTATCTCCGCGGAATGTACGTAGCTGGTACCACGTCTGCTCTGAAAGCGAGGACACAATGGCTAACATGTTGTTCTTGCCAGGCTTCCATCCACTCTGCGCTTGGCTTCACTTATCACATGAAGGGCGATCTGGAAGATGCGATCGAATGCTACCACGCGGTACGGTACTTCCGTCTTCACTGATGATGAGTGGTTCCTTACGTGAATATCCTTGTTGTGTAGGCGTTGGCATTCAACTCGGAAGAGGCTCTCGCGGGCGAAATGATCGCGATTGCGTTCGAGGAGTCTTTGAGCGCGAGCCAAGCTATTCCACACCCGCCTCCGCCGCCATCGTCCTTCAAGACACCGAATCTAGGAGGACTCCGAGGAATGACCGCACCTGCAAGCGCCAACATGACGGACGACAACGTCCGGCGAACACTTCAACTCGACCAATCGTTCAGCAGCAACGACCGCAGCCATCTCTTCCAGAACGAGTCTGCCGCCAACGGCTCCAGCCTGGACTTCTCGGACGACAGCTCGATGAATATCGATGATGAATGAACGCTCGCTCGCATGGAAACTGCTGACGCCATGATCTTGTTACTGTGCCCAGTAGCGCTCTCCCGTGATGTTGTTGTAGTAGTACGCAGCACCGGTGTACTGGTCGAAGAACTGCTCCCACGGATCCGGAGGCCCCGCAACATCCGCATCTACTGGCGCGTCGGACGCCACAGTAGGGACTGCATTCGCCATTGCCGGATTCGCAGTGTTGGCGCCGTTCGCCATGGCCATCATCATTGGGTTCGCCATATGCGACATCATCATTTGCTGGTTGTACGGCATCGCAGCCGCGTTGTACATCATCGGGTTGAACGCCATGGCCGTTTGGTAAGCGTACGCGGCTGCAGCGGCAGCGTATCCTGGATACATCATCCCCGCCATGGTAGCTTGCATCGACGACGCGTTGTTTCCAGTCTGGTACGCATTCACGGCATTCTGCTCCTCGTAATAGTGGTACTGACCGTATTGATCGTAGAAACCGTACTCGTCCGCGTAACCTGCAGCCGAGTACGCGCCATTCGGGTCAGCCTGACCACCGTAGTCGGCGCCTGCGTACGCATCAGCATCGTAGTCGACGGTCGGTGTCGCAGCTGCCATCACGATCTCCATCGCCTTTGATGATGCGCTGAACGGCCGCGTCCAGCTTGCTTCTTGGGTCTTGACGTTGTAGAAGTACGACGCCTGCGCGCTTTCGTCCCAGTACTCCACCCAGTCTTCCGGGCTCCCAGAGGCACTCGCACCCCCGCCATTCGCGCCTCCTTCCCCATCTCCAACGGGTTCAGAACCACCAGTTCCGCTGAGAGCTTCTGCGACCTTCGCTTCAGCGGCTGCGAGCTGATCCTCCATCGCCTTGGCTCGATCTTCTCGCTCCTTCTCGATCTTTCGTTGAATCGCTTGCACGCGTTGGCGACCCAAGAACCCGCGCACAAACGCTTGGATTCTACGCGCTGCGCTATTCCGCTTGGCAATCCGTTCCTTCTCCAGTCGTGCTCGCTCCAGCATTTGTGCCTCCAGCGCTTTGATCTCCTGTTCACGTGCTCTTGCGTCGTCGTCCATCATCGCCTTGAGCTTGGCCAGCGCCATCTCCTTCTCCTGCAACGCCTTGAGCCGTATTTTCTCCTCCTCGGTGTGAAGCTTCGCGAGCGCTGCTGACTGCTCATTCTGAAGCTTTTGAAGTCGCCGCTTCGCGATGTGCTTGAAACACACAGCCTGGATTTTGAGCCTGGCTTGCTCTCGCTTCATCGCCATCGCAGCACGCTGCAGTTGTGCTGCCTCGTGTTCCAGTCGAGCAGCTTCTTCATCGTTTGCCTTCTCTGCTACCGAAGTGATCGTCGTCGTTTGAAGAAGCGCTGCCATCTTAAGCTTGGCGAGCTCTTCGTTCTCTTGCGTACGTACTACCTCCTCCATGATCTGCGTCTGCTTGATCTGCTGCTCCAGCTTCTCCCGCAGTTTCTCCGCGTCTTGTTGCTTCTGGAATTCTAGGATCTTGCGGTCGCTGGCTTGAGCGTGTTGTTGCATCATCGCTTCCAGTTTCAGCTTGGCCAGTTCCTGCGCTTCTTGATCACGACGCTCCGCCTGCTCTTCACGCTGCGCCTCAAGTTGCTTACGAAGCTTGATGGAATCTTCAGTCGCCTTGCTCTCCTGCAGCACGAGCTGCACACGCAGTCGCGCCAGCTCTGCCTCTTGCTCCTCCCGCAGCCGCTCGATCTCATCGTACGCCTTCTCCGACGCCATGACGGAAATACGCTTCTCAAACTCGCGACGACGTAGCACCAGCAAGCGCCGCGCCTTTGCCCGACGCATCGCGCATTGGATGATGATCGCCGCAAGCTCATGCTTCAGCCGTCGCTCACCCTCCAGTTTATTTCGCTCCGCTTCTTGCTTGCGCTTTCGATACTTGAGCCGCGCCAAGAAGATCCGAGCACAGCACTGGATCTTGATCACCGCTCGTGTCTTCGTCTGCTGAACGAGGCGGTTCAGAGCTGCGCGCGCGTGGTCTTCGTGTTCCTGCTTCACCTTCGCAGCCATTTTCCGAGCTCGTTTGCCTCGGAATACCTTCTGGATCTTCAACGCTGAGCGCGTTCGTTTGTGCTGCATCGCCATAATCTGGGCTCGCTGTGCCTCACGCTTCCGCAGCTCTCCTCGCGCCAGTTTCCCGCGCGCAATATTCTGGATCTTCTTCGCAGCAAGAACCTCTTCGTGCTCGAGCGCTCGCTTCGCCTGCAGTCTCAACTGGCTTGCAAGTCGACCGTGGTATCCACGCCAACATGCTTGGATTCGGAGGGCACACCGGTTCATCAGCGTCATGTTCATCCACTTGAGCTTCTCGTACCGCAGCCGCTGGGCGTGGCGCCGCGCTCGATAGCCTCGGAAGACGCACTGAAGACGAAGCACGCTGGTGAACCGTCGGAACGCGAGAAGCTTCTGGGCTTCTCGCATCTGTACGCGCTGGTTGATGTACTTGTGTCGAGCATCAACGCTGCGCCACTTGGTCTGGATCGTAATTGCCGCAGCTCGCTCCAGCGCGCGCCGTTCTCGCTCCGCCTTTTCATTGCGCATCTGGACGAACTGCCAGCGCGATCGGAACGCTCGGTACCGCGCCTGGATGACAATCGCAGCAGCGATGCGCCGCTTCTTGTCGCTCACATGTCGTCTCGCTAAGAAGCCACGCGTGTGTCTCTGGATCAGGATCGCACTGCGCAGCCGTTGCTTCTCGTGGGTCCGCTGGCGACGCTCTTTACGAGCCAAATAACTTCGCATGCAGCACTGTAGCTGGATCGCAGTGTCGTGCTCCAGCTTCGTGCGTTGAATAGCGCGCAGCAACGCTCGCTTTTGGTAGTTCCGGAACGCGCGTTGGATCCTTCTCGCCGCGAGTGTATCTTGCTGAGCTCTGAAGAGCGCCTTCGCCAGTCGCTTGCCGTTGTACCCGCGATAACATCGCTGCAACACACTGGCGCTTTCGTGCTCAAGCTTCGCTCGGCGGATACGTTTGACGCGGCATCGACCAAGGTGGCCACGCACAAGCGACTGGATCTTGGTCGCCGCAAGTCGACGTCGGCCTTTGTATCGCCAGATCCGCGCCAGCTTCCCTCGCCACACGCGTTGCAACTCCACGACTGCTGCGCTGATCTCGTTGCGCGCGTCGATCGCGCACTCGAGTTTCCACTTTGTGAAGCGCCGTCGCAGCGTCTTGCGCTTCCACTTGGCCATGATCTCGTTCATCTTCTGGCTGCCCTTGCACTTGAGAAAGAGATTCGCTTTGAGCTTGTTGCGCTCGTACATCAGAAAGCTCTTCCACTTCTGGTACGCGCGCGAGATCGCCTGGGACTGCAAGCGAAGCAGCAGTTGGTGGACTTTCTCCATGCCCCAGCGGTGGCAGTAGATCTGCGCTTTGATCGATTTCACGGGACAGTGCTGCTGCACCCACTGGACGCCGTCGCGTACCTTGGAGTTGAGCTCTTGGATACCAAACTCTGCAAGTGCAAGCTCTCGCCGCAGCTGCGTGACGTCCACAGTCGCACCCGGACGGAGACAGTTGGGTGTCGGGCGGCTGTAGTTGCGATTAAACTGTGACTGCGTCAAGTGCTTCTTGGACTGGGCGACCACAAGCTTCAACGGCGGTAGAGGAGACGATGACGACCCAGGCGACGCTGTGGACGAAGACAGCGGCGCGACTGAACTGTGGCGGCTTTTGCTGGTCTTGCTGGTGGTCTCGGGTCCAGGCCCGGTGCCCGACACGCCCATGGTCTTTGCAACGAGCAGGAGCCGCTTCCGTGCACGCATGAGCCCAATGAACTCATCGAAATCGATCTCTCCGTCGCCGTCCGTGTCCGCCTGTGCGATCACCTTGGCGAGCTCCGCGTCGTCCATGTCTTCACCGGCGGCTTTAAGCAGATCGCGAAGTTCATCAGGTGAGATCGCGCCGCTTCCATCGACGTCGTACTCGGCAAACACGGCTTGGTATCGCTCCGTCATGCTGCCGTCCTCCTCGTCGCCGCCACTCTCGTGTTTGCTACCAAACGCAGCGTCCAGTGCCTCGTACTCTTCCAGTGAGAGTCCCAGCTGAGCGGCGATCGCAGCTTTCTGGTTACGCTCTTCATCCAAGTCTTCAAGAGGCGCCAGTGGTGTCGCGACTCGCGCGTGGTCACTTTCTTCATCATCGAAGGATGCCAACACCCCCACGCCAAAGCCAATGATGGGCTTGTGGCGGTGCGTGAGGTGCTGACTACCCGGGGCTTTTGTTACGGAAGTCCCGCCCGCTTCTTCTCCTTGTCGCGCCTTCACCACATCAATACGCTTCGCGAGCTTGCGCTGCACGGATATAGGCCTCGCGCTTCTCGTTCTGTTGTGTTTGCGCTTCTTCGCGTGGCGTTTTGCTGGAGCTGCGGCAGCCACCGACGGCTCTCGCCCTTGATGTGGTGAGGGACTCAGGGCTTTCAGCCGTGCCGGTGGGTGTGGTAGATGACGTTGATTTCGACCGCCATGAGTACGTGCTAACGGGGACCCGTACACCTCTTGTGGGTAGGTGCCTTCGCTGCTATGAGGTCGATTGCATCGGCTGCTGGCTGGAAGAAGCGTCCGCAAACTCTCGACGTCCAGATAAAACGGCGCTGGGCTCGCGAGCGTCGGGGCCAGAGACGAAGTCGTCGGTGGTAGCAGCACGGGAGCTGAGGTCGACGATCCCAGCGACAGAGATGGCAATAACGTCAGCGAAGACGCATGTGACGGAGTCGCCGCCCATGGCTGCAGCACGTTGATGCTCTGGAAAAGCCACGGCTCTTGAGCCTGACGCTGTTGCTTTGCCTGCTGGAGCTGCGCCTGCTTCTTGGACGGAGGATTTGCCACGGGAGCTGGCGCAGCTGATGGAGCATGGTGGTCACTAGTGCTGCTGCTGCTGGGCCTCTGATTCGTCATGTTGGTGTTGCGCTGTGGCCGCCATTCCCATCAATATGAAGTTGAATGAGAGCAGGAACGGCAGTTGAATTCAAACGGAGCTCTTCGTTATCTTTAGGGGGAGTTTGTTCCACATGGCTACACTTGAAACGGATGCGAAGATCATATCAACCAATCCACACGTCGATGGACTTTCCCAGCCTGAGATACTCGGATATCCACGCGACGAGGCCATCGCGTCGCTTGTCCAACGGGCTCAAGACGAGCAGCGAGTCCAATCAGCAAACCTTCACAACGAAAGATACCCACCACCACCACCACCACCACACACTCGAGCTTCAGTATCATGCCGCAGCAACAGCGTGTGATGCAGACCAAGTCACAGCGAGGCAGTAGCCTGGGTATTAGCGCTGGCTCGCAGCTCGTGTTGCTCGGCGTGCTGGGTGCGGTCGTGTCGGCGTACGGACTCTACGTCGACTACCAGAAGCGCAAGCATGGCGGGTACCGAGCGATGTGCGAGTCGTGCTCGAATGTAAGAGCAGCTCATGCCAACTGGAGCTGGATGGTCACGCCTGACGCGGGATTGGATTGCTTGTAGGTGATGTCGAGTGAGTACGGTAGCTTGCTGCAGTACTACGGGCTCGTGAACAAGGGCTCCACGTTCGACGTCCCCAACACTCTGCTCGGTACCGAATCGTGCGCTTCATTCAGTCGCCCTCACAGCGACCCAGCAACTCAACCTCTCGTGATGCTGATGCTGTTGTGCTCAGGGATCTTGGCGTACTCGCTGTTCATCCAGTACCCGATTGTCCGCAAGGTGCCGTACCACCAGCACTTCTATGTCGCGGTGTCCACAGTCGCAGTGGTGAGATGCGCATAGTCGATTGCTCGTTTGGCCGTCACTCATTGTTGAACACTTGTGGTTGTGGTTGTCTCCTGTAGGCTCTGAGCGTGTACTTGGCGTACATCTTGAGCTTCGTGCTGCGCGACTTCTGTGTCGTGTGCGTGGTCGCGTACTTCATCAACCTCGGGCTCTTGTGGAACTCGCTCAAGCTGCTCGGCGTGGTGGGCGGCAACACACTGAAGGCCACAGCAGCTGCAACCAAGAAGAAGATCCAGTAAGGCTCGTTCGTGATCCTTCTTCCCTCTTTCATGACCACGCTTAGGGCTGTATATTGCATTGATCAGCATAACATTTACCGATACCTTTGCTGAACTTACACCTTGCTCTTCTTCTTCGTGAGCCACCCCAACGGCCTGCAGCCACACAGTACAATACAGTTAGCCTCTTCATCAGTAACCCACTCGCTATCATCCATGTCAACGTACGCGCCGAGTTTCCACAGCTCGGGGATCTTGGGAAACACGATAAACGACTCGTAGTCGACCGCAAACGGCTCATCGCCAACGTATCCAATAGGCTGACGAGCCGCGACGCGCTGGAAGTTGGCATCGCCCACACTTTCAGCCCAGCGGAAACCCGCTTGCGTGAGCTTGAACACCTGCGTGATCTCGTACACCTCTTCAAACCCTCCCGTGGTGTCTTCCTCCTGCAGCTCCACGTCCACTGCCTCCACTGCGCGCGTGTCACGCGTCAGGATCTCCCACACACTGCGCGTGATACTGTCGACCTTCTCTTGGGACAGATCCGTGGCCACGCCGCTTTCAAAGCACACACCCAGTCCGCCGTGGGCGCCCACGTACTCGTCCGTGAGCGCCACGCGGCCGTCCGCCAGCAGATACTTGGGGTCGTGGAGCAAAATGGAGCACGGCAATCGCGCTGCCAGCTGCGCCATCGATGGCGAGAGCCCACTGGCGTGGCCGGCGATGCGCACGAACGGCGCCGACGGCTTGTTGGTCGAGTGGAGATCCACCATCACGTCGCTGTGGGCGAAGATCGGCGCCAGCTCGCGCGCGCGGATCGCTTCGTACAGGCCGCCGCTGGCGCTTAGGCTTTCACGCGTGAAGCAGCGGTTCATGTCGGCGTGGGGCGTCGCGCCGCGCTTGCCCACGCGCAGCGCCTGTTGGTTGGCGTACACGAGCGTGACGGACGCGCCGTCGGCGATGAGAGGTGCGGAGCTGCCCGTGGCGTGGAGCAGCGCGAGTCGCAGCGCGTCCAATACGAGCACGCCGATGCGCTCATTGCCGTGGACGCCACCGACGATCGTCACGTGAGGACCTGTGGATGTTGTGGCATCCGTAGCTGCTCGTGAGAAGCGGTAGATGCCGTCGCCGAGACGCGCGAAGGAATGATAAGCGCGAGCCATTTTCGTGCGTGGTGAGAATCGTGAAAAAGTTGGCGATGGATAGGTTACCGTAATGCAGTATATTGGATACGACAGAGTTGGATCAGCTTCAACTGTGTTTCACGTATTTCAGTCCATCGTGATCTTTGCCACCATCGCAACATCCAATACGGAAGAAGCCGACGACGAAGATGGCGCGCTTCATGCAGCAGCGACCGAAAGCGCTCGCTCTGCTTGCAGTTGTCGCTGTAGTGGTGCTCATTAACTTCACCGGTGTCCACGGAGAAAGCGCGATCGCCCGCAAAGAGCGCATTCTGCGCACGCACATGTCGACTAAGACGGTCTATCCGGTGCTTACCGACGACGAAATCGCCAACGAAAACCTGCTTGTCGCCAATTCCAACAAATCCAACACTTCCAACACTTCCAACAAAACCAACAAAACCAACAATCTCCAGTGTGTACCCATCCAACTCAACTACGTGGTACGCCACGGCACACGGTATCCAACCATCAAAGACATCACGCGCATCTCCAATACCCACGCCAAGCTGCTGCGTGTGGAGCCGTCTCCTGCACTCACAGAGTGGGTACGCGACTGGACGAACCCGTATGATCCAGCGCGCGCTGGCTGGCTGGCGATGGCCGGTGTATTCGAGCAGATCTCTCTGGGCAAGCGGCTCCGCGAGCGCTTCGGCAGCGGCTTCCACGGCCCGTTCCACGGCGACAAGTACGTGTTCGAGCACACGTACAAGCCGCGCACGCGGCAGAGCGCGATGGGCTTTGCCTACGGGTTCTTTGGGTCGGTACAGCCTGTGCATTTCGCCACAGATCCCATCGGGCAGGACCACGAGCTGCGTTTTTTCGACAACTGTCCGGTGTTTGAGAAGACCATCGACAGCAACAAGAGCGCGATCATTGAGCACGCCAAGTACCGCAAGAGCAAGCAGATGCAGCGTAACCTGCGCACATTCCAACGACTCGCAGGCAACAACAAGCAGCTCACGCAGGCCGATTTAGAGGCGGCGTACGCGGCCTGTGCGTTTGATGTTTCCGTCCACGCGAAGAACGAGCGCTGGTGTGAGCTGTTCGACGACGAGATGCTGCTGTCGATGGACTACTTCCAGGATCTCAAGCACTTTTACAAGAAGAGCCACGGCCACGCAATGGCCTTTGAGATTGCCGCGCCATTGCTGCAAGATATCCACCGCTCAATGCTCGAGCATGTCAATGGCGAGAGCGACGTGGAAGGCCACTTCCGCTTTGCCCACGCCGAGACCATCTTGCCGCTGGCGTCGCTGCTCAACTTGACGTACTTTGACCGCCATGCAAATGATCAAGAAGGGCACTTCTTGGCTGAGACGCCGCTCGAAGTTGCAACGCGCCGCTCCTTCCACGGCTCCGTCCTCGCGCCGTTCTCCGCGAACATCGGCTTCGTGCTCTACAAGTGCGAGGGTGGAAGTGAGGGAGGCGACAAGGAGGCCTCGTACCGAGTGCAGACGCTGCTCCACGAACGCACAGTGCAGTTCCCGAACTGCGGTCGTGAAGCGCTGTGCCCGTTCGCCCGGTTCGAGAAGATCTTTTCCCAGTGGATCCACGAGTACGACTTTTTCGGACAGTGCGCTTTGTAAGACTGGAACACAATACAGAAACCGAGTGTGTTACCATTCGCTACTGTAGCTTATCAGTCCAGCTCATTCACGTTGGTTGTGTGCGTTGCGGACTTCTTCGCAGCCGCGACTGGCGCCGGTGGCGGCATCACCACGAGTGAAGCTGGTGCAGACGCAGGCACAGCACGATCTGCACCAGAGGCTTCCAGTAGATTCGCTGAGCAGTTGACGAGCTGCGTGGCTGGCGGCAGTAGCTCGGCAGTATCACTGGTAGTAGTGATAGACATGGACGCTTGTTGTGCAGGCGTAAGCTCTTCGATCAGCGGTGTGTTCTCAGACTGACGGGCAGAGGGAGCCATCGGTGCAGGTGGTGGCAAGACGGCAGACGTCTGCGGTGGTGCCGCTACCGTACGGAAAGCGGAGTCGACAAACGCATCTCGAGCTGAGATAGCCCCAGCCCCGACCGTAGCACACTGGTGAAGCAGCTCCAGGCGCGATGCATCCACCGGGATCGCTTCTTGGACCTGTGCACCAGGAGCAACTGACTCGGTCTGGTTGTCTTCAGCAGAGGAAGCCACACTCACCTGCTCCTTCTCACTGCCCACCGTAGTGACCGCTGTCTTCTCACCACTCGCCCACGCGTCCGGGGCGTTGACGACTTGCTCCCATCGCTCCTCGCGCTGCCGCTGCAGGAACTCACAGTCCTGCACGGGCACGATCTTCTCGCCCGAGAACGGGTTGATCTCGACGGGCTGCGACTCCTGGTTGGTCTGGTTGCTGTTGCTCTGTTGGGCAGCTTTCTCAGCTTCCTCAGCGCGCTTGCGTCGGCCTTCGGCCATGAGCTGTTCAAAGTGGAGAAAGTTCATGCGGTCGCGGTCTTTCTTTTCCTGGCGAATGGCTTCCATCTCCACGCGCTCGGCTTCTTGAGCAGCCTTGTAGTCGCCATTGGACGCATCCAATGCCTTTCCCCATGCGTCAATGCGACGGCGTTCGTCATCAAACACTGGACGGTCGTCCAGGTACTTGAGCTTGCGGCAGCGGTAGACCAGCGTCTTGCGGTACTGCTTGATGTGCTTGACGACGTCGTTGCCCTGCAAGTACAGCACCTTGAGGTTCGGCATCTTCGCAAACACCTCCAGTACGTCAGGGTCCGCGATGCGGTTGCTTTGTACATCCAACACCGACAGGTTGGGCAGTTCGAGCACGTGCTCGATGTCTTGCGCAGTCGCCAGGTAGTTCGA
Source organism: Pythium brachiatum (assembly GCA_023337615.1). Classification (NCBI taxonomy): domain Eukaryota; phylum Oomycota; class Peronosporomycetes; order Pythiales; family Pythiaceae; genus Pythium; species Pythium brachiatum. The sequence goes on along the minus strand of JAADXI010000259.1, from coordinate 15,104 downwards.
CTTGAGCGAGAGGCTCTATACATTAATACGCACAGCGTTAGTATGGTTCACAACGCCACCTACAATACATCACAAAGCCTACCGAGAGCTCTTTCATGTGGCCCAAGTTCTCGATGCACGAGATCTGGTTCTGTGAGAGGTTGAGTGTGTCAAGGGCGCTTTGCACCTCGAGGTTTTCAATCTTGTGGATGAGATTCTCCTGCAGATACAGCGTCTTGAGCAGCTTCTGATTCTCGAGCCCTTCAATCCGAGGGAGCCCATTGCCTTCCAGCCACAACACTTTTAGACCAGTGTACTCGTCCAGGTTCTTGATGCAGCGGAAGCCCTTGTAGTGCAGATAGAGCTTGTCGTTGATGGCCGGCGTCACGTACAGGTCGTGGTCGCGACAGAGCTTCTTGAGCAGCGATTTCTCCATCTCCACCATGACTGATAGCACTGCAATGCAGTGTGTTGGTGTATGCTGCTGTTAGGTTTTGCTGTCGTGCGTTGCTTTTGCTGCTTGCTGTGGAATGCAGTCGTTGCGACGTCGCTTCATGGTCTTCTGCTTTTGTGACCTTTCAAGATCGATTCGAACATGATAACTGACATGGCCAAATGTTTATCGAACATTAACCCGTTTCCTACCATGGAGTTCGTAACAAAGTGTATCCATCTCATCACAGATGGATCCAAAATGCGCATTCATCGAGCCGCCATGCATTCCACGCATGAGAAAGAAGCTACGTGGCAGCAGCTCCGCATTGCAACCGCTGCATTTGCAGGTGTGAGACAGAGGATTTCCAGAGAAAATAGGGGTATATTTTAACGACTAAGCAGACATGCTAAGCGGAAAGAAGGATTCAACGCAAGGCCAGGCCGACCCACTAGGACGCTCACAGCCGTGGGTGCACAGCACTGCCTTGCTACAGGCACTGTGCTCGAGCTGCTTACAGCACGTTCACGCAGCTCAGGTTGCGGAACGCCTCGTGCAGACGCGCGATCATCTCCTCCTCCGACTTGCGCACCCACACACGCGGGTCGTAGTACTTCTTGTTCGGCTTGTCGGCACCCTCTGGGTTGCCGATCTGGGCCTGAAGGAACTCCTTCTTGCTCTCGTAGAACTTGCGGAGACCGTTCCAGTACGCCCACTGGGTGTCCGTGTCGATGTTCATCTTGCAGACACCGTTCTTGACGGCCTCCTGGATCTCGGCCTCGGTCGAGCCCGAGCCACCGTGGAACACAAACAACACTGGCTTCTCCTGGCCCTTGGCGACCTGGTCACGAACGTGCGTCTGGAAGCCACCGAGGATCTCTGGGTGGAGCTTCACATTCCCTGGCTTGTACACACCGTGGACGTTACCAAAGGCAGCGGCGATGGTGAAGTTGGGCGAGATCTGCGAGAGCTCGTTGTAGGCGTACAGGATGTCCGATGGCTGCGAGTACAGCGCCGAGTTGTCGACGTCCGAGTTGTCCACACCGTCTTCCTCACCGCCCGTGATGCCGAGCTCGATCTCAAGGATCAGACCCATCTTGTTCATGCGCTCAAAGTACTTCTTCGAGGTCTGGACGTTCTCCTCGAGCGACTCCTCCGACAGGTCGAGCATGTGCGAGCTGAAGAGCGGCACGCCGTGCGTGGCGAAGTACTCTTCATCGGCCTTGAGCATGCCGTCGAACCACGGCAGCAGCTTCTTCGCGCAGTGGTCCGAGTGGAGAATCACAGGCACGCCGTAGTACGTGGCGAGCAAGCGCACGTGGTGGGCCATCGCGACAGCGCCAATGACCGAGGCCTCCTGGTTCTTGTTGTCGATGCCCTTGCCGGCGTAGTAGGCCGAGCCGCCGTTCGACGCCTGGATGATGATCGGCGACTTGATGTCGCGCGCCGCCTGGAGCGCGGCGTTGGCGGTGGACGACGAGGTCACGTTCACGGCCGGGATGGCGAACTTGTGCTCCTGCGCGTACTTGTAGACCTTGACGACGTCCTGGCCGTTGAGCACGCCCGCAGGCACGATGTCAAGGAGACCCATGGTGGAGAGATGGGAGGGGACGGGAGGGGAGAGGAGGGGAGGTTCTGGGTGTCGAGCCGCCGGAAAGTTGGGGAATGATCGCTTCCACGCGTGGGGTGGAGCTGCTCGTGGTTGAAAGATTGCGCGTTTCTGTAATTTCCGTGGGTTTTAGTTGTGAAATGGGTTTGACAAGATACCAAACCCATGGGTTGGAGCGACAAAGAGAAACACAGTGGGGAAGAGAGAGAAACGGGTCGGAAGGAAATGGGTACATGGGTGGAGAAAGCAGGTTCAACACAAGACCCGCGGGTGATGACGCTGCGATGTCATAAGCCGCCAATCCCAGACGCTCGTGCCACAGATTCTCCCCTGCAACCAAATGAAATGACGAGGGGAGCTGAGGGGCCTGTCTCGCTGTCTCAACAAACATGGTCAACACAAAGAGCGAGAAAGGCAGGCAGTAAATCCACGAGTATCCGTAGGCAGTCGCGTGCGTGCGCTGGCTGCCGAACAGGATCTGCCTGGACACGGCGGACGCATTGACGAGCGGACTCAGGTGTGGATGGCTTCGCTCTCGCCCACTTTTCTGCTTGGTGTGCGCCAGTCGTTTGCAGGGACACGCGCTGCGTACAGTAATCTCCCTCCCTCCCCCTTGGCTCGCACCACCAGCCCACCCAGGAAGAGGAGGAGGAGGAGGAGAGTCTGTGTTGGGGAGGAGGGACCGGCGGCGTAAAGCCCCGACATGCTCGAAGCTGCAGGCTCCACTCCGCATGGAGCGACGCGGTCTCAGTTGGTGGCACCAACTGATTCGGCCAGTCGACCCATCACCCACATAGACCAGCACTCAGAATCACTACCGTATCGTACCTTCCTCAATAGAGCACCACATACCACATGTTAGAGGTGAAGTCTTGTCCTATATCATACAGTACAGGTAACACAGTCAACGGCGGTTTGGAATGTTCTGTCCGACGAAGGGCTCAACTTCGAAGTGCCGTGTCACACAGTCCCGCACGTCGGCACCCAGCACCATCTCCGTCGCATTCGTTTCTCTCTCTCTCTCCAACACGGAAGCTCCCCACGCAGACACAGACGCACACGCAGACACAGCAGCTACAGTATTCACCATGCCGATCAACGCGCCGTACCACTCGTCCATGGACAAGGAGGTCCAGAAGGCGGCCAACATCATCAACTCGTTCTTCAACAACTCGACCATCGACGCCGACAGCGCCATCCCGGCCGAGCTCATCAAGAACTGCGCCGGTCTGGCGTTCCTCACGGTCGTCAAGGCCGGCGTGATCTGGACGGGCAAGGTCGGCACGGGCGTCGTGATCGCGCGGCTCGAAGACGGCTCCTGGTCCGCGCCGTCGGGCATCGGCACTGCCGGCATCGGCTTTGGCGCTGAGATTGGCGGCGAGATCGTGGACTTTATGATCGTCTTGGGCTCGCGCAGCGCCGTCAATACGTTCAAGAAGGGCACGCAGGTGTCGGTGGGCGCTGGGCTGGAGCTGGCGATTGGTCCGGTGGGCCGCGCGGCCGGTGCGAGTGTGAACGCCGGTAGTGGCGGGCTCAGTGCCAACTACACGTACAGCCGCGCGAAGGGTGCGTTCGCGGGCGTCGGTCTCCACGGCTCGACGATCATGGTGCGTGGCGAGATGAACGGCAAGTTCTACGGGCGCGACGTCAAGCCGGCGGAGATTCTCAGCGGCCACGTGCAGCCGCCGGCAGGTTCGTGCGATCGACTGTATGAAGCCATCCGCGCGGCCGAAGGAAAGGACGGTGTCAGTATTGTGAGTGGACTACTGGCGTGTCTGTGGGATGTGTGATTACGAGGCTAACGAATGGTGGATGGTGTTTGTGTTGTGGTGTGTAGTACCCGTCGTCGGACCCGCGCAGCTCCAACTACACGGGCAACGCGGCGTCCAACTCGCGCAGCGATTCGTTCGGCAACCGCTCGTCGTTCAACAATGGAGGCAGTTCGTCGTTTAACAACGGAGGCGGTTCGTCGTACAACAACGGAGGTAGCTTTAACAACGGAAGCAGCGCTGCGCCGTCGTCTGCGCCGCGTGCCTCGCTGTCGGCGCCTGCGGCCACGCAGCCTCAGCCTGACGACCCGCGACTGAAGCGATACTCGACGTACAAGTCGGAGCGTGAGCTGTACGACCAGTACTCAAAGACCAAGTCGCCAGCGGCTGCCGCAGCATCGACAACCTCGCAAAGCTACAGCGCCGGCGACGGTGGCGCCTACGCTGCTGCGTCTGCCGCCCCGGCTGCTGCGTATGGCGCGCCTCCTGTACCGTACGCTGTGCCAGTCGCGTCTGTGCCAGCACCGGCTCCAGCGGCAGCGGCTTCTTCGTACGGCGGCTACAGCACGAGCAGCTACGGATACAGCGCTGCGCCTGCTCCTGCTGCCTCGGCAGCCCCAGCCCCAGCACAAGCTGCCGCACCGACGCGCCACTCGTTCAAGACGGTGCCTGCGACAGCCTACGTTCCAAACTACGGCTCTCCGACTGCGTCGACCTCGTCCTATTCAGCACCAGCGTCAAAGGCAGTGGCCCCACCCGTTCCACCACCGGCCATCGGTGCGGAGACCAAGCAAGTGTACACGCAGGTGATTGGCTTTGTCAGCTCCAAGTGTCCACACGCTAACGTGCAGGTCTTCAAGGATAACTGCCGCCTCTTCGGCCAGGATCAGATGTCGCTGGACGCGTACTTTGCGTACCTGACGTCGATCTGCACGACGGCGCTGCTGAAGGAGCTCGTGCCACAGCTCGTGCGACTGCTGCCGACTCAGGACAAGCGCCAGAACCTATGGGTACGTCCAGTTGAATGCGTTGGGGGACTTCCTAATAGGTGCAGTAACTAACCTCATCTTCTTCGTGGTTCTGCAGTCAATCCACGTGCGAGAAGTGCTCATGATCCGCTAATGGGTGGACAACGAGGAAGATGAGTGAGATGGTTATGATGATTGAGGGACGAGAACGAAGAGAGAGAAAAGCAACAGTACAAGAGCCGCCGACAGACAGCGAGCAGTTTGACATTATGAGGACAAATTCTGTGGTGCATTTCGTGAATTTTGAGAATCAAAGCTCGTCCCCGAAACGTCGCAGTCTCCATTGAGAGAAGGTCTCATGTATTCCTTTTCCCACAACAGCTTCTTCCACTATGGCGATGATCCTGACGCAGGAAGAGATCGATGCGTGTCGCGAGTCGTTCGTGCACTTTGACCGCGACGGCAGCGGCACGATCGACAAGTACGAGCTGGCCAAAGTGCTCGAGGCCATGGGCCAGAAGCCCACGGACGAGGAGCTCTTCCAGATGATCGCGGAGGTGGACAACGACAACAGTGGCGAGATCGAGTTCACCGAGTTTCTCCAAGTCATGGAGGCCCAGAAGATCCGTGCCGCGCAGTACGACGACGAGTCGGATTTCATCGATGCGTTTGTGGCGTGTGGTGGCAACGCCGACAAGACTGGCCACGTTGAACGCCGTATGCTCGTGCAGCTCATCAAGAAAGACTTTGGTCTACCCATTGACATCGACCGCATGCTCGATGAGCTGGACACGGACGGCAGCGGCGAGATCGAGTACGACGAGTTCAAGGCGCTATTATCTTAGATCTTGGCTCTGGCTTAACGACGAAAAGATCTTGCGTTGAAACTGCATCTTGGGCTTTTTGCGTGCGGGGCGATGCTGGTGGCCACAGGCTTCGCACTCGGTGAGTCCGAGGCCTTCATTCACAAGTGTACATCGAGGGCATTCCCATCGAGTATCCGCAGATAGTTGGGTGGAAGACGTGTCGTCGTCGTCGTCCGCCTCGGTGTTTGATCCTGGAAACGACAGCGACGCGGATGGTGCCATTTGGGTCGCTGTCTCTTGGAAACTACCTCCGGAATCCTGGGAGAACAGCCGGACGCTGTTCATTGAGGAGCTGATACTGGTCCTTCGCTTGCCCTTCTTGCTAGCAGAGGACGACGCAGACTGATGTGTGGATTGTCTACTTCCAATCGGTGGTTTTGACGGCGGTGACGTGATGATCTCGAAGTCCTCGTCCTCATCGATGGCGATTGTCGTGATCTCGGGCTTCGATGCTGGCTGCGTGAGCTCATCCTCTAGTGCTTCAATAGTATTCTCTGCTTGTTTCCGTTGTTCTTCTTTGAGACGCGTTTGTTGTTCGAGAAACTCACGTGGTGGCTGCAGTCGGATCTCGTTCGTGGCCGAGTGGATATAGAACTCTTGGTCGGTTTTGAGAGCGTGTACGTGGCGCCACACACCTTCTCGATTGCCACCCTCACTAGCATATTGGTCGTTTTCCTCATCGTCGTCCTCCCCCCCATTGTCCTCGTCCAATGTTTCACTCGGCTGTGCTTTTTGCTGCTTGCCTCGGTTCTTCATTTGCTCGATCAGCCGCTGGAACCCGGCCTGCATCTCGGCTGAAACTGGAGCTCCTGGCGCTGCCTCCAGAGACTTGCGGTTGTTACTGCCACTGCCACCAAGACCAAACTGTTTCTCCTGTTGACGAGCGCGGTAGTTGCGCATCACCTCATCGCGGATCTGCTTGGCTGGCTTTGGATGGCTTGAGTCCGCTTGCGCGTTCGCAAGCAACACATACTAACCACCACAGCCACAATGTGAGCATCGCACTCATAAGCATGGGACATCGCACACGCCTTACCTCTTTGTGGATCTGGATGATATCCTCTCGGTTCTTGATGGACACGCGGATGTTGATACTCTCGAGCAGCTTCTTGATGTCCTTGTCCTTCATCACGTTGTACGACAGCAGCGGCATGCGCTCCGCCGGCTTGCAGTCCGCTGCTCCGGCTCCACGCATTGATCCGTTCATTCCGCTATCCTTCGCTGCCTGTGGCTCCTTTGTCTTCTTCACCTTTGTACCGGTCAGCAACGGCAGCACCTTGGGCTTCATCTGCTGGAACAGCACGCCGATCTTCTCCAGCGACCGGTTCGCCACCAAATCGCCCGGCGCGCAGGGCTGCTTACACTCAGGACAGCAGCCGTTGGCGCCTCGCGCCTGCAGGAAGCGGCGCACGCACTCAGAGCAGAACGTGTGGGAACAGGGCAGCACGACGGGCCCGTGGTAGAAGTCGCCGCAGATCAGACACCGCAGCGAGCTCTCGATCTGGCGCAGCTCGCCGCAGCTCTCGGGCCACAGCCACTCGTCCATGTCGTCGCCTAGCAGCTCTGCTGCTGCGTCCATGGCGGTGCTGTGGTGCTGGCGTCCACAGCGAGGCGTGATCGGTGGTCGTCACACTACCGCCCAATTGGGCGAATTGAGCTGTTCATTCCCGCCAAAATGGGGATGTTGGTGACGTGTGACACTGTAAAAGTACTATTTGCACGTCAATCCGAATATTAGCCAATCATAGGGAAGTTGTCCTGCCGGACCAAGAAGTGGTGGCCAAACCAACGAAGCTGACGCGACAAAGAGCTCCGCGATGGCCAACTTCCTGCGCGACTTCAACGCCGACGTGGCGACGTACGTGAGCGAATTGGAGCAGCTCCACACGCGCAACAGCAAGGACCACGTCTTCCAGCCGACGTTCTGGCTGCAGAACGATGACTTCACGCTCGCGCGCGACGTGTTTATCGCGGTACGACCACCACGGGCTGAAGCGACACTGTAGCCATTGCATGCGAACTCACTCTCTGGTTGTGTGCGTGGATAATAGGCGAGTGGCTCGATTGCCCACGAGATCACCAAGTTCTCGCTCGTGTACAGCAAGACGCCATCGCAGGACGAGGCCTCGAGCATCTGCAAGGCGATCAACAAGCCGTGTGAACAGCTCCTCGCAGCCACGAAGGTGGCGCTGTTCAGTGGCGCGGGTCCGTCGCTTGCCGATGACATCGTGCTTGGTGCTTTGTACGTGTTGTGGATGGTGTGGTGACTCTACGAGATGCATTATTGACACTATGTTGTGGGGATCTCTATCTTCAGGCGTGTGCTGAAGGGTGTGAAGGAGCTGGGCTCGTCGATCGCCAAGAACGAGCTTGCGCGTGTGCCTGAGCTCACAGGTCGTGTGTGGGAGAGCTGCACGGCTGTGAACAACACGCCAAAGTCCAACTGCATTGCCTCCAAGCGTAGCATGCTCCAGGTACGTTTCTTCATCTCATTACGTTGTAATTTTTGCGATGACAGCCAGAATCTCACACTGTCGTCGTGTCCTATCCAGTGTATCAGTGTGTTGAACGATACCATCAACGAGCTCAAGGAGTTCCTATCCGAACAGGCTGAAGCAGCGGGTGAGGAGGCGCTGGACGCTGTGGAGGACGAAGACGACTTCGCGTTCGACTCGAGTCTGTCGGAGGAAGAGCGATCGCTGTTCGTGAGCGGCGTCAAGCTGCTGGAGATGACGGTCGCAATTCTGAAGCGTGGCGTGCTCACGCTCAAGAACATCACGATCGATGACACGCAGAGGGAGCTGGTCGCGTGGACAGCGACGCTCGACCGCTCCTACCGCACGATCCAGGACGCCGTCGTGGACATGGGCGCTGCGCTGTACCCACCAGTGGACGTGGAGGAGCTCTCCACTGCCCTAAGCACCACTGAGGTGGCTGGTATCGCTGGTCTCACGTGTCTGCAGGCGCAGCCGTCCATCAGCGAGAGCGAGGCCCAGGCAGTTGGCAAGGGCCGCCACGCATTTGACCAGCAAGTGGGGGCTGTGAAGACCCAATTAGAGGCCTCTCGCACTTAAGCCATGCCGAGCTGTAATCTACTATTCCAGTACATCCGAATTTGTTCGATTTCGAAAGATTTTGGAAGGCGTTTTCAGGCCAAGTCTGGAAATGCTGGAACTGCTCCGGATGGACTAACCGACCGCCTGTCTGGTGGAAACAGCAGATGCAGGAACGGGTGTAGAACAACCAGCCGCTGGGCGAAGAAGCACAGGAGAACAACAACACCACCCACTCACTGGGTTTCCGCCGGTATCTACGCAAGGTCCGAGTACTTTTCATCGCGGAACCGATCCCAGTACTATTTGGTTCCGCTCGCGCGCTGCAGGAAGCGTGAACTTGTTGGCGCGTCTCAAATCCAGAGATCTATCCTATTCGGCACCATCGCCGTCCAGAATCTAGAGTCCAGCATCCAGTGCGTCCACAATCCAGATAACGCCTTCCCATCGTGTAGTAACCTCAGTCGTCCGGCAAGCTGGTCTAACACGTGAGGAACTCTGGCATGTCTCGGAGTCTGGCTGGATTTGCCTCGCATACGTACCGGTCCGCGTAACCACCAGAAAGAAGAAGAGGAAACCAAGGGGAAACCAGCAACGGGAGATGCGTGTGGACGCCGCGTGGGCGACGGATATGGCGCTACTGGCCGCCTCCAGCGCGCTGCTACACTACGCGCTGGGTCTACTGGGTGTGGCGACGGCGTTTGCGGCGCTCGCGCTGCTCGAGAACGGCGAGAAGACGTGGATCCAGTTGAGCGATTTCGTCACGGATACATGGATGAAGTACAAGCAAGAAGCGCATCCGCTCCGCGACGCAGTGGGCAAGGCGCTGCATCGCCAGCCGACGTGGCGGTTCACGCGAGGCGAGTGCACGCGGTCCGAGGCGTGCACGGAGCAGGGCGAGGATGAAGAGCAGGAGCAAGAGCGGCAGCAGGAGGGGAAAGTCACGGGTGCGACTACGAATAATACTGCGAATGCAGGCGAAGCAGGAGCCGCGAAGCCGCTGTCGGAGACGGAGCTGCTCCGCCGGCAGCTTCTCGCGCGGCTTGCGATCCGCGACGTCGCGAGCACTATGTCTGCGCGAGAACCACTGAGCACCTCAAGCATGGCAGCTACTACCAGCAGCAACAGTAGCAGTCACTCCACGGAGCAGTCGTCGCAGCTACTGCAGTTCAACGCGCCGGCGCCAATCGCTGTGGAGAACGATCTGTTTGTCGGCCACGCGCTGTTTCTCGTGCGCACAGCGCCACAGGACCCTGGCTATGTGGACTTGTTCGCCGGCAAGCGACGCATGTTCTGGATCCAAGTGCAAGGCCGCTTCAAGCGCAAGCCGCGCGGCGTCGTATACCTCGGCGGCGAGCTGCCGTCGCGGATCTCACTGGGCATCATCACCAAGAGCATCGCACAGGCGATCCTGGCCGTCGTGCAGCAGCTCGTGGGCAAAGTGTACATCAGTTTCGGGGGCTCCTCGCCATCGTCGTCCAAGTCCAAATCCACGCCTCCAGCCAGTGAGAATGAGCTGCCAGCCGTGTCGTTTCCACTGTATCAATCAGTGGACCAGTTTGTGGCCACGCCCGATGGAGAGACGCCACCGCCGCTGGGCAAATCAGATTTTGGAGAGAGCGAGCAGCAGCGCACGCGGAGACGGCAGGCGCCACTGGACCAGCAGCCATTCGACATCGGCACGACCTACTCGTTCCATTTCCATACGATGTACGTCGACCTCACGCAGTGGAAGACAGCAAATCTTCCTGGCTTGAGCGACATGCACCTGACGACGTTTTTCGACTCGCTGCCGTTGCGTATCGTGGCTTACGACACGACAGCGACTCCAAGTGGGAAGCATCTCCAGTCTGACAAGATGTACCTCTTCAATTTCGAGGTCTCATTCGACGCCCGACGATCTGCTGCTGTCACTGTTGCCTCGGCAACTGCTGCTGCGGCTCCATTCGTCCCGAACCCTCTGTGGCGAACGGATAGTGAACGATCTCTCGGCTGTAGCAGTGATTCAAGCAGCGCGGCGCAGAGCGTAGCAACTTACGACAGCAGTCCCTGCGTCACAGTGACTGGTGACGACCAGACAGCAGTCGCGGACGGACTTGCTACTATCGATCAAGAGAACGCGCGAGCGCTGCGCGAGATCGAACTCGAGTTTCTTTACTGGATCGAAGAAGCGGACGTCGAAACACAAGTGCGCCGTGTCCAGTACGTTTATCGCATTCGTGAACGAGTCGAAGGCGACGAGAGTGAAGAAGAACCGCCTCGTAGTAGCCACCGAGTCGTGATCGTGAGTGCGTACAAGCTACGGCTGCTTTTGGGGAGCAAGTTCCGGAAGCTGCAACGACTATACACACTGCAGAGCCTTCGCTTCCATGCGCGATCTCGAATTGGCAGCTACAGTACTATCACCGAGGAGGCACTGGAAGTCACCGAGTGTCTGCAACGTCTTTTGGAGCTGGCTCGGCAGGAAGATGATTCTTTCTCGAGTATGTCGGACAAAGAAGAAGCACTTGTGGTCGCATTCGAGTCGGCTTTGTACCAGATCCTGACTGCGCGCACGCATCTACAGCTACCACACGATGGTGCCTCTCTCTCGGCGGAAATCACCCCTTCCAGTATTGGTGTGAAATTGTCCAAGCGCGATCGAGATGCTCTGAACGTGGGCTTTGAAGGCGTCATCTATCGCTTCTATGCCGACAACCTTGCTAGGCAAGAGGTGATGGTCATCACACCTGAGGTGATCCAGTTTTACCGCTCGTACTCTTCCAGTCCGGAGAAGATCGTGCCAGCTCAGCGTGTGATTGGTGTCCAATCTATCGTCGTGCCGTATGGAATCTACTCTGTTGAAGCGGGAGTCGATGATCCATTCGGCTTTGCGTTGCAGATCAACACGTTTGCTGAAGAGATCGTCGTCTGCGTGACAACTGAGCAAGCACGCAACACGTGGATCCGTGTGATCTTACAGCACTGTTGCCCGCACGAGAACTTCGACCGCTCGATGGAAGAATCTCTGCTCGTTTGCTACACGCCGAGCAAGCCGCTTCTTCCTGCCAAACGAGTTGTGCTCAACTCGCGTTCGCTCTTTCCGCGAGTAATTCCCGGAGCCGTCGACGCGGATCCCGACGATCCGATGCAGATCGTAGCAACAGCTCTGCGCAGTGCGTTGACTATCCACCGACTAGGTGATCAAGCCGACACGATGACGATTCTGGAGTTTCTCAACAATGCAAGTGCCCTGCGGCGAATCGACCTCGACATTCTCCAGGAGAGACCGCACGAAGATCGTCTAGCGTTTTTCCTGAATCTGTACCACGTCGTGCTCGCACACGCCATGATTTCGCACGGCTTCCCACGCAGCCAAGGCCAGTGGGAGCATTTTCAGACGCACATGTGCTACGTCGTCGGCAAGGACACGCGCCACAAGACCCAGCCACTGAGCATGTCGCTCGCTGAGATCGAACACGTCGTCTTACGCGCTCGCCTCCCTCGCGTGACTGCACTACCTCATCTCAAACTCGACCACCTTCCAGCTTCCTATGCGGCTCGACTAGTGCCCCTGGGTCTCGCGCATCCGGATTTCCGGGTGAGTTTCGCCGTGCTCATGAACCAAAGTGGAGCGGAGGCGTGCAGCATCCCGATCTTTGAAGGCGAGGCCGTGCATGAGCAGCTCAACGAAATCGTGAAGAGCTACGTGGCACATCACGTGAAAGTCGACAGACCGCGTCAGACCATCTTCCTGCCGCGGATCTGCGAGTGGTTCAAGCAGGACTTCGGGGGTGGCGGATCGCCAGTGTTTTGTGTGCGGAAGCTGCTGGGCTTCATGGACGAGCAGACGCAGCAGGACGCGTTAGATATTCTGGACAGCCCCATGGTCGTCCACATCAAGTACAGCTCATTCGTGTATGCTCCACGCGAGGCGCTGGAGCTCTTGGTGTGCAGGAGCAATGAAGAAGAGTACAGCTAAACCCAAGAACCATAAATTATAATTGTAAAGGGACACACGACAATGGACGCGGATGCGAGAATGGCCGAAGCTTAAGCCATCCTCTATTTAAACAGCATCCACTCACGAGAAGAGGGCGATCGACGCGTGCGTCGGTCGTGATTTTACAGCCCGTGGGGAGTAATGAGCTGGCTTCGGATTGGGGCTCTATCGTATACGCAAAAGCCGAGAGTGCTCACGAGGGAGGTTGGTGGCAGAGGCTGCTAATCGACGCAGTGGCATCCACTGGTTCGGAGGATTAAACGCCTCATCGCTGAGCCATGGCGCCGGTGGGTTCGTTGTGGTTGTCTGGCTGTACCGACTCGAGCATCTTGACGACACGCTGGTGGGTCTGGCTCAAGATCCGGTCAGCGAGAATCTCATATTGGTGGCAATCACGGTCGGCACTGCGCAAGTGAAGTGAACAAACAGCATGTCAGTCTCACGTCTCACTGCACTACGAGTTTGCATCCAGCAACGTACTTGTCGTAGGGAGGGATCATGATGTCCAGCAACGCGCATCCGATCTGGTCGTTGGCTCGGATGTGATGCAGGTTGAAGCGACGCGGGTCCAGCCACATCGTGCACTCGGCCTCGAAGTCGCCCTCGCGACTGATGCGGCCCCACTTGATATCGTTGTTGCCTGCCTCGACGTCTTCCACTGGCAGCTCCGCGAGCTCCGATTTGGGCACGAGATCATACGACGTCACGTGGGCTGCGCCATACAGTCTACAATCCAGACACACAGACACGCACCACAGTCAGTCCTCCCGGTCAAAGAGAAGAATGACTCCAGTCGAGTGGTCGTGTAGCTTACACTCGCGTGACGACGCTCATGCCCGGGTGGTTATGCAGAGGAATCACGCCGCCTGGAGGCATGAAGAAAATGCTACAATCCACCAAACCCATTGTGTGAGAATGCTGCCACCCTCCCTCCATACATGCAGACACAACGCCTTGAAACTCACCCCACGTCGATCGTGTCCGACTCCCAGAGCTTCCAGTAGTGGACTTCGCTCATGGTCATCGCCATGGTCGGCGACGGCGCTCGAATGCCGAACTGCTCGGGCGTCATCATGTTGCAGAGCGTGACCACCGGCCGGATCACGCTCTCCAGTTGCTTGAGTGAGAGTCTCGTGTTGGGGAAGGTCTCCCGCGCCATCCCCAGCTTGTGTAGCGTGTGGTGGTGCGTTGACAGCACGCGGTGCACCCACAACTGCGCTCCTGTGAGCTGCGAGAGCGCGGCGTCGCACGCCGGGATGCTAGGGTTGCTTTCAAAGGCGGTGCTCTCGTCCTCCGAGCCAGAGGACGGCTGATCTGGCGGCAGCGCCGGCCCCATCACAGCCCCGGAGGAGCGGCTTGGGCCCTTGTCGGCACTGATCTTGCTGCTCTTGCTGGAGGTCTTGGGGTTGGGGGCTTGAATGGCGACTTGCGTGTCGGGCGCCACGTGCGGGTGGTCGCTGTCGTCGTCCGCGGCCCAGCCCATGGAGATGGAGCCCCGGCGCGTGCGGACGTGGCCCTCCATGTCCACGTCCGTCTCCATGAGGCTGTTGCGGATGGAGCGCGGACTGATGATGGCGTCGCCGTTCACGCGGAAGACCAAGTGGCCTTCGTCGAGGTCGTGGCAGTGGGACACGGCGTCGGCCAGAGCGGGGACCTCAAGGTGGAGCGGGCGCGTGATCTTGCGCTTCCGTCGCGGCATGGGATTCAACAGCGAGTTCACAGAAGGGAGGCGGCCGTCTGGTTCGTCGTCGTCGTCTTCGCCGCTAGTCTTGTGGGCGTGACCGTGGGCTTGGTGGTAGTGGAGTCGAGGGTGTTTACGGGGGGACGGCGAGGGATCTGCGAGCAAATACGGCCAAGTGAGTCTCGCGTTGTACGGCGACTTGCCCGTGGTGGAAAACGCGCCAGAGGAGGAGGAGGAGCTGGAGGAGGAGAGCGCGGGGGAGCTGGTGGAGGAGAGGACTCTCGTGGAGGAGGATGGCAGGCTTAGCAGCGAGGCCCAGCACGCCGCTAGTGCCGGGGAGAGCGTCGTGGAGGAGGAGGGAGGTCGCAGGGGGTGGGTAGCCGTCCGCATGTGTGTTGGATTTGTTGGAGGTCGTGGACTTGTGGGTAAACTTGGATGTGTTGGTGTTGGCATCGTTGGATGGGTCGGATGTGTTGGATGTGTTGGCGTTGTTGGTGTTGGCGTGGTTAGACGCCAATTGTGCCGTTGGATCGCGTCCTCCTCCGTCCGGCTGCGCGGGCGGCGGCGATGATTCTCATGCGGCATTTTAACGCAACAGACGCTTCTCTTTGCTTCACCGGTGTGGTTTCTCCGCTCGCTCACTCGATCACTCTCTCGATCTCTGGTTTGATCCCAAAATCCACACAGCATGACTGTAAAACACAAGCACTCACCTAAGAACTGAGCGAAACCGTGGGCAACGAACAACTCCACAGGGACGAGCT
>JAADXI010000258.1:0-28807 GCA_023337615.1 Pythium brachiatum | reverse complement strand
CACGTGGCCCTCCGCGCTGTCTGGGCTGCGCACGATCAGCACGTCGCCCTCTGGAAGGTTCACGTTCTGGAACTTGACTGAGATGTAGCTCGCGCCTGGGTACGTGATGAAGTGCTCGTTGTTGGCACCGGCGTTGGCCGTGATGTTGAGCAGCTCCGTGGCGCCGATCTGCAGGATGCCGTGCTCGTTGTAGTAGGGAGCGTTTGGTGTAGCGGCCGAGACGGTGGCGATCGCGACAGCGGCGAGGATGGCAAACTTCTTGAAGGCACCGAGGACCATGGTGGAGGCAGGCGGGTGGAGGAGGGGCTTGGCTTGCTGGAAGGAAGGCAAATTGCAAAGTGAGAGAAGAGGGAAGCCGTCATGGCTGGGAGTCTCGGCCCTGGGAAGGTGGCCTTGCTCACCCTTGCGGTGTCCTTGGAGAGCGCTTTGCTTCGTACTGTACCTCTTGACGTGTCCGACGTGGGGGTGAGCTCGTGACCGTCATCATTCGTGTGAGTGGCTCATTATCAGTTGAACGCGAGGTTGCTTCAATGAACCCGCGACGATTCGCGGCGATAGGTGACACTCAAGATCGGCCCCCGGCTCCACACTGGAGTCCAGTGTTCTTGCAGTCAGCCGGAGTCACTTAGTCAGACACTGCACCGTTTTCCAGAGCAACAATTGAGGTGAGACCGACGACAGCAAGTTGCATGTGGCGGTTCTAATCAGATCCAAAAGATCGCAAAGATCTCCTCTTCGCGACATCTGGTCACGGGAACGTCAGGCCGTCGGACCACTGTGCAAAACCAGACAATGGCATTTCTGGGGGGGGCACTACTGAGTCCCGAGTCCTGAGACCGTGGGCTTGAGAGTCTTTGTCAGAGACCACGATTTGTGGCTGGGCGTCAAGGCGCCCGTCAAGACTTGAAGGGTTACTTCACGTAAAGTGTCGCGCTTGACGCAGCCACTGCACAGGAGCTGACCAACGGTACAGTTGTACCCCACAACAGTGAAGAAGTGGTACTCAGCAAAAATAATGTTGGGGGGTAAAACTGTAGTGACACTGGTGATGTGGCTCAAGTAAAGTACACTGGTCTGCCGGCCGCTCATTGAGCGACCTGACCGTCTGACACTGTCAGCTCAGCACGAGACCGAAAAGGCCTCTGTGAGTCTCTTCTCTGGGGCGCCACCTGGTTCGCACTGTTGCTCCTCGTTCCCAGGAGACAACACGCCAACTTGGCGGCCAAGCCGTGGTCACCACGGTGAACAGTGTATTGTGTGGCAGCTTCTACAGTGTACTGCAGATCCAGCCAAACCTCAGGTTTGGCTGGACAGCACACTGTAGATGCTTCCACCAAAGTAACAGCATCGACTGAGGGCGATCTTCCTCAGACGTTTGCCAAAGTGGGGTACTTTTTGACTAATTTGGACAAAATAGGATACTTGGATCCTATTTGTCCAAATTAGTCAAAAAGTAATACCCATTTTTGGCAAAAGTCCATCTTCCTTACAGGCACCAATCCGTGCCGCTCACTAATAATACAGCAATGCAGCGTTGTGGAATGAGAATCGCGCTGGACTGGAAGCTGGCAGCTTTAAGCTGCTGCAGGTTCAGCCTGTAACGACTCGACAAATCGGGCGAGGGCTGGACAAATCCGGCTCGCAACGTCCGGGGCTTCGTGTCGGATCTTCATGTCTTTCTTTATAATCACCTTTCTCTATACTTGTGGGTTCCCTTTCCGCCCTAATACTCGGATATCTGCACGCTAATGTGGTCCCCACCGACCGACTTCTTCGCAGCGCGGACAAATGAATTCGCGACGTCTCAACATGGACGAAAAATACTCTGCTGGCAGCGTAGACGCCGCTAGGACTGACTCCCTGGTTCGACTTTGACGGCTGCGAGTGCTACTTGGACCTCTGCATCAGTGCCGACACCAAACCTGGCAACGTCAACAGCTTCAGGAGACACACTCGCGCTACTTGGAGTAGCAGCTTCCACGGTCGTGGTAGTGCTCGGCCGAGACTCGACGGTAGACACACTTCCGGTTCTTGCAAACATCGCAGGAGCACTTTCAGCTCTCGAAAGCATCGCTGATGGAGTCAATGAAGACTCACCGAGATCACCATTCTCGCCAGTAGCAAGCACCACGCTACTCGTCTGCGTGTTCGCTGTTGGAGGCTGGGAGCTGGCGAGGCCCAATTCGTCCGCAGAATCTTCACCTTCGCCCTTGAACTCATCGGTGCCGAGCCGCATCCGCTCCTGACGAGCCATCGTGGCACGGGCCGTCTTTTCGTTGAACTCTTGCATTTTCTTTCGAATCCGCTCGATCTCGCGTTGATGCTTCTCTTCTTCGTTCCGGATTGCTGTTTCCAAGCTCGACTCACGCTCGTCGTATGAAGAACGCGCCATCTTCATTCGATCCTCGTACATTCTCACAGAACGCAGGTAGTTGGCATCTGGCACAGACCCCACCGACATCGAATGCTCTCGAGCCTCCAACATGGAGAAGTCTTCCGGTGCGTAGAGGACACTTTCACTCACAGCGTGGGCGATGTTGGTCGCCAAAGGAGGAGAAGTCGTTCGCTCCACGGCAGTCGCTCCAGCAGCAAGCCCCGCTTCCATCACTACGGCACTAGCCGCATCGACAGCTCCTGGCTGGCCTTCTCGGGGAGCGGCAGGCGTCGATGACACCACTGGTGAAGCTGGAACGATATTCTGTTGAGCTGCACGCGCTGGAGTTGCCGCTGCGTCAACTTCGATTGGAGCAGATACCAGCGCATGCGTGGATGGAGCGGAGCCAAACACCAGCTTCGAAACGTGAGGCAGCGCCTTCGTCGGGAAAGAGTGGGGCTCAGGTGCCTCATCCCACACGTCCTGCTCAAAGTCTGGCAGATTGTTGATCTTGCCTTCCGTCACGAGAAACGAAATCGAGTCGGCGATGTCTTCCAGATCAGGCTCCAAGATGCCGACGTCAACAGCCAGTTCACAAGCGACTTCGTGCGAGCTGTCGGTGAACAAATTGAATGGAAACTTGATCTCTTTCGACTTGCCATCGAGTGCCATGCGCAGATTCAGCAGAATGCTGTGGTCGTTCTCAGGGTCTTTTGTCGCCTTGATATTGTAGCTTTTGCCGCGTTTCCGCGGTGCCGATGGAGGACGCGAAGGTCGTGTGGTATCTACTGTACTTGTTCTCGGCCGAGCTGGCTCTGTAGAAGACGGCGCCGATTCTGGCACGGAAGCCGTGGTCGTCGTTGCAGCTCGATCCGGTTCTTGACTCGAACTTGACATGGTGGAAACCTGCATTTCCAGCACTGGTGACAAGGCTGGCTCATTCTTCTGCTCGCCCGGTTCGTCAGGATATACTTGCGATTCGTCGATCTCGATTCGATGCCCTCGTCCGCCCATCACTGCGATTCGGTCATTGCGGATGTTCGTCTCCGTCGGAGGAAGACCAGACAGAAAATTGTCGACGTGATGGTTGGATTCGCCCTTCTTGTCCGACAGTGGCTCATCCACGACAGGCTCGCCTCCAGTTGGCTGTGGCGACGCCGCACCTGCCGTCGAGTTCGCGTTGATCTCGGTCGTGGACGGCACCCTGGGGGGCAACAGCATGCGGTGTTTACCTGCCGACTTTTCTTCCGCTGGAATGTCGGTCCGCTGGCTCTGCGCACTGCCCACTATTGAGCTATTCGCTGATGTCGACCCCAATTCTTCTGGCTCGAGCGACAGCGACGGGAAATTCTTCCTTCGATCGCTCGCTGCCGATGGATCTTTGCTCTTCGACCCGCTCTCCATGTTCAGCTCGTCTGCAAACTGCTTCGCATTGATCGGTGGAGAAGACGGAGCAGGAGGCGGCGCATCTCGTTCCAGCTCATCCTCATCCAGCACCGTCACCATATCGCTGTCATCCTCCGAGGCCTTCAAAAACGGATGATCCAGCAGATACTCGGCCGAGACATCGATCTTGCCATTGCCTCGCGACAGACACAGCTCGATAAAGTCACGCGCTGGCTGACTGATGATCCGCTGCAAGCCGCGCGGCCGAATCCCTGCCGTCACCTTCTTGTAGATCTGTGCGGGGTTGATACACTCCGAGTACGGTACTTCTTTGGTCACCATCTCCAGCACGCACATACCGAACGCGTAGATATCCACCTTCTCGTCGTAGCTCTCGTCGTACAGCTCCGGTGCCATGAACTCGGGCGTGCCCAGCACGCTCTGCGCCTTCGATCTCTTGTGTACAGCCAACTGCGTCGACAAGCCGAGATCTCCTATCCGCAGATCGCCCGTGTTGCCGTTGATGAAGATGTTATCGCACTTGAGATCGCGATGGATCACCGGTGGGTTCTGGTTATGGAGATAGTGGAGCCCCTCCAGGATCTGGATACACCACCGCTTGATGATCTTCCACTTGACAAAGTGCACGCGCTTGATATACGACTTGAGCGTGCCCGACGTCATGATCTCCGTGATGAACACCACTTGGTTCTTCTCCTTTGAGAACCACGAGCCATAGAAGTTGATAATGTTCTTGTGCTCGAGCTTCTGCAGCAGCTGCACCTCCTGGATGATCCGCGTCTTCTCTGAGCTTGGCAACACGCCAATATCGATCGCATTCCACGCCACGTCAATGCCCTGGTCCGTGTCATACGCCTTCCACACAGTCTTGTACGCGCCCGAGCCCAGACGGATATCAAAGCGGATATACCGGCCGCGCGGGGACTTCTCCACAGGCCGATCGCCCTCCTCTTGCTTGTACACGTCCACGTCGCTCATGTTGCTTCGTGTGTGTCTGTGTGTGTTCGCTACGCGTCGCTGCGTGCCTCTACCGCTGCAGCGCTCGTATGATGGTCGGTGTTTCTGGTGATTGAAGCTCGCCGGGTGCGCCGCTCACTGCATCCACGCACACACACACGCACGTCGCTTCTCCGCAGTAATCGCAAGACGCGTCCGCCACCCTCCGTCGTCACGTAGCCGTGGAGATGCCGCTCACTTCCTCCTGCTTCTTCTTCCTAGTTGCCGCGTTTCCCCTCCGCGATGTGTCCGCCAACTTTTGCGCCCAAAAAGGTTGGGGATCGAGAGAGTGGTGGTCCCGGCGGTCTCACGTCTCTAGTCAAAACAGACTTACCGCTGGTGTTGGCGATTGCTGGTGAAAGATAGACGATAGACGCCGCCGATAGACGCGAGAGGCTGATGGGATCGTTGGTGTTGACGTCTAACTCGCAGTCAAATTAGTCCACGCGCGCGGACCGACCCCAACGACAGGAATGTCGTCCAATATATTGCGCTTCGGGCTCGGCGAAGGCTGCGGCAGCGGCGCAGGAGCGCGGGAGCCCAGACCGACAGCGTGCAGGCACTCTCCCAGTTGCAGCCTATGGGAACGCGATGACGGCTTGGCCAGCGATCGGCAAAAACCCAAACACCCACCATCGGCCCAAGCAGAGGTTCACTATGGAGCAGGCAGATAGACCAATCAGGCGACAGCAACTTCCTGTACCTACAAGCAACCTCCATTGCGGTACGTCAGAACCTTGAGGGTGGAACAAGGTTTAACCTGTTTTAACCTCGCACGAGGGAAAGGTGATAGAAAGATGACTTTTTGACGAGGGAGGTTTTTCAAAGCTGGCTGGGATCTTTGGGTGTCGCGGAGATTCATCTGCCATGCTCACCTGGTTTTAAGAACACTTTAAAAACATGAAGTCAGGCTTGCAGGGGTAGAGGTTGATTTCATTGCATGAATTACGCTACAGGGAGGTATTCTTCGACGCATGCAACACGCCAGGCACATGGCTGCACTTCTCTGACAAGTTTCCAGGTGCCCGCTGACTCGATGTGAGAATGGAAAGCAAGGCAAGTTCAAGATGAATCGATGCCAATACATTATCACATGGATGCATCACATGGACTGGGCCGCACACTACGGCAATGGTAGATCAGTAAATACGTGGACACGCTGCGAACCTCGGCGCCGCGCGATCGATCACAGGATCGGTGGCTTGGGGTTCACCGCCTTCGAGTGCCGCACACAGCAGCCAAACCGTTGGGCCCACTTGGGGCACTCAGGCACGGCACAGCGAGTGCCACCACCGTGGGAGCGGCAGCGGCCCTTGGAGATTGCACCCTTGGTGCAGTCGGGATGTTTGCAACGCGCCCCACCGCCGTGAGACTTGCAACATCCTCGGGATTGCACAGGCCGAAAGCAGCCGTCGATCTGGCACAGCTTCATTCCTTTGTGGACGGCGCATTTACCAAAGTTTTGTTGCGAGGGAAGCCGTAGGCAGCCAGTGACGGAGCAATAGTCCGGACGATCTTCCATGCTGATGCCCCCCGTTTGCTGAGCAATGTCGTCAGGTGTGTGAGTGTCAACATCGTTCAGCATCGAGCTGATGCTGGAGATGCGACGCTTTAATGGAGACGACGACGGAGTCAACTCCATGATGAGGTCCACCATTGGACTCATAGCTGGCTTGATTGGAACCGGCATCGCACTGCCCCACATAGAACCAGCATTCGCGGCCTTGAGTGCCATCGGAGACATGTGGAAGCTGGGCAAATGGGCAGCATGCAGCACCGGGCTGCGTGCAGATTCTTGGTGCATTCCTGGATGAGGCACCAGCCTGGCTTCTCTTGACTGAAGCTTATCCGTGGTGCCAAGCATCATCAGGTTGCGGGCCGCGAGCGAGTCTTCCACATGGGTCTCCACCACCAGAACGCGGCAAGTGTCGCTTTGAGTCGTGTAGGCATCTTCCACGGAGATATGCATCGTGTGGTCCATGGGCTCATCGACTGCTGGGTTGAGGAGCTCCGTCAACTTCATGGTGTTCTCTTTTCGGTTCTTGTTCTTGTTCTTGTTCTGGCCTTTTGGCGTGTGGTAGATCTTGATCTCGTCGCAGAGCCGCTCCGGGGATACACAAAACGGAAAGTGAATCACTTCGGAAGAGGTGTTCGGCTCTCCAAACCGAAAAGAAAAAAAAAAGCACAGCTGGCTGCTTCAGTAAGACAACGTCGAGCTTCAAGTCGAGCTGAAGCACGAGGGTGCGAATCGGAACGCGGTGTTGGCTGATGAGGGAAGTCTTTGTCCGCGTTCTCACTTTGGCCAAGCACGGGTCTGGAGTTCCTTTGTTTTCTGCCGAGCCCAGAGGACTCGCGCACACCCACACACACACACACATCCCCACCACCGCCATCGTCACAGTTTTCGGTCGAGTGATTATGTTCTTTTCCCATCTCCCTTTTATTTCTTTTTGCTTTGCTTCGTCGTTGCCTTCAGCTTTGAACAGGCCAATCCGAAATCTGCGACGAGTGTCGGTCAAACTGCCAGCCGTGTGGGGGACTGAGACGACCCGATGACGTCTGCATTGTGGACACCCTGTGGCCCAATGAGCAGCGAGCTGAAGGACGTCACACATTCCCGTTGGCTCGTTCTCAGTCGACGCACCGCCGTGATGCGAATTCTTCAGCGCATCCCATCTAGCTCACGACCAGATGGCACCAGCAACCAACCTTCCTTTTCGCTGAAACGCCGCAGCAGATTGGGATTGGAAGCGCGGCTCCTGCGGCCGTTCCCCGTTTTTCTTCGGTTTGTTGGTTTGAACAGAGTGAAGGGGTACACGGATGCGTCGAGAAGAACAAACCTTTGTTCTTCTCGACGCATCCGTGCACCCCTTCACTCTTCTTCTTTTTTTGTCAGCGTTAGTTCTCTGCATGCCATTCACAGTTCAGAATTCTCCTCCAATTACCGGTATCTTTTGTGTGCTTTTCGAGGGGAGCAATTCTGTAAACTGCGTCGTTGAAGTGCCCTTCGACTCTGAGGCTGGACTCGCTCACTCGAGAGGATCTCTCCTACTCTCCACCACATTTGCTGCAAGCATGCATGAGCGACTGGCCAGTGCACTGGGGGAATCTCCAGCGGCAACTGCCGTCTCCGCGATGTTAGATGCAGTGTACACTCCCACACGTTCTCCCTCCACGCAATTGTACTGTACGAATGACCTGCGTCTCGTGAGCTGGATTGCAGCTGCGTTGAAACGTCCCCACCCCACTCGCGACTTTAGTGGCTCAGCCGACACGCTGGCGTTGGACAATGCAAATGCAAACGCCAAGACCAAACGCCACACAGCATCATAATTACGACATGGACTCACTCGGTCGTGCCCACCAGCAGCGGGGCAAACTCGTCCGCCAGCTCCTTGCCTGTGAGCGTCTTGCCCTGGAGCAGCAGCAGCAGTTCCTGGTCAAAGGCTTTTGCTCGCTTCTTTTCTTCCTGGATCGCCTCTTCCAGTGTCAAGAGTGCGTGACGACGGTTCGTAGGAGCCTCAATATCTTCGCTGAGAGGCAACGTGAGTTGAGTGAGATCGGAGGCTGAGCTGCTGAACATGGCCAACGCCTGCTCTCCACCCAGACGCTTGATCATGGCGGCTGGAAGAGGAGGATCCAGCCACTGGGCCGACTCACTCAGGCTGTACCACGTCTGCGTCAAGTCCACGTCTCGCTTTGCTGAGCCCTCGTCGTCCTTTGTCTCCGTATCCATTCGTGCCTTTTTCGCCGGTCGAGGAGATCCGATCCGCTGACGAGGAGAGCTACTGCCGTACTGCGAGGTCTCTTTGGCTCGCGGCATCACCACCCGCTTCTTGAAATTCGCTGGTCCTTTCGAGAAGAACCACGAGCTCAACGGACTCGCTTCGGCTGGGCGAGACAATGCCGTGACTGGTGTACTCGTATCCAAACTCGCTCCACCAAACGAAGGACCCCACGTACGACTCTGCGGGCGGCTACGGGCTGGAGGTAGCGTGGTTGGTTGGCCGTGTGTGAGAGACGCCACTGTCGAGCGAGGTGATCCTGCTAGCACCGACTCCAGGAGCTGCTGGCTGGGAGTTGTCGAGTAGGTAAACATACTGGCAGGCTCCAATACACTTACCGCAGCGACCTCGTCAGACGTCTTTAACGCGGCAACACGTGGACTGGAGAGGACTTCAGTCTTGAAGGATGGAGCTGCTGAAGCGACGAATGCAACCGACTCATCAGGCTTCATAGGCAGCGTAGTCAGGATCTCGACATCGGGTTGCTTGACGTGAGGAGCATCGAATACTGGGGCTTCGCCGCTGTGCACGACTTCTTCTTCTTCGTCTTGTTCTTCCTCCTGATGTTGCGCGAGTTCCAGAACTTCATCTGCAGGCTCATCATCTTCGGTTTGCTCCATCTCGTCTTCTGTGTCCTCGTCCGTCTTCGCTTCTTCGCGATGCGCTGCAGTTGCAGGTTTCTGCTCCCACACAGCATCGTCACTTTGATCATCCACTTGATCATCGTCCGATTCTTCAGTCTCATCCAGTTCAACCGCCTGGCGGTGTGCATGGTCGGAGGCCTGAGGGAAGACCGACAGCAGGTTGTCGTCCTCTTCTCCGTTCTTGTCATCCCAACTCTCCTCCTCTGTCTCCCGCTCTTCCTCTTCCTCCTGCTCCTCTTCTTCTTCATCGATGGCTTCTTCTCCTTCCTCCTCATCGAGCTCTTCCTCCTCACGCTCTGCATACTCTTCTTGATCGTCGAAAGTCGCCATATTTCTTGAGTGAGACGGAAGATGAGGCTCAGCATCGTCCTCACTGTCAGAATCCGAGTCGCTAAGCTCAATCACTTCAGGAGCGCCGTCGGATGAGCCTTCATTTTCGTCAGGCGGGCTGAAGAACCGGTGGTGGCCAAGTCCTGGCCGATGTTCCTCCCCGTCACTATCCGAAAACACCGCCCCTTGTGCCGGAAATCCTCCATCGGATTCCGATTCCGATTCTGATTCGTCGAGCTCTTCGTCTTGTTGCTGGTCGCTGTCAGATTCCGTGTCCTCACCGTTCAGGGCATGTCCACTATGTTGAGCCACGGAGATGTGAATAGCAGCAGAGGGAGCTTCAGCTATATCGTCGTGAGCCTCGTGTTCGTCAGCATCTTCTTCGTAGGTTTCTTCTTCTTCTTCTTCTTCTTCTTCTTCTTCTTCCTTGTCCACGTCTTCATCCGCATCGACGCCTTCTTCCAAACGCTGATCATAGTCCTCTGCTTCGCCAACACGCTCGTCAACTTCAGTCTCTTCACCACCGACGTTCGCGAATTCGACTGGCTCTGAATGCATCGCCTCGTCATCATCGAGCTCCAGACCAGATGAAGAAGCGCTCGGCTCCAACTCGTCCGCGGTTTCGTCGCCTTCCATTGCTTCGTCAGCTTCACCATCGGACTCTTCTTTGAGATCTTCCTCGACCTCCATTTTGAGCTCTTCATCGACCTCCTTGAGCTCCTCCTCAACCTCTTTGAGCTCTTCTTCAATCTTCTCTTTGAGCTCTTCCTCGACCTCCTTGAGCTCCTCCTCAACCTCTCCCAGCTCCTCTTCGACCTCCTCTTTGTGCACTTCCTCGACCTCCACTGTCTGTTCTTTCTCGTCCTCCTCGTCGCGGCCATCCGTGTCTCCATGGACTTCCTCACCATCGTCGTTCTAAACCAACACGTTATGAACACCTATCAGTAGCTGCACACAGCCACCAGTCCCAAAATCCAACCACATACCTGTTCTTCACCGAGCAGCTCGTCAACCTGAGCAGAGCCATCCGGAGCATCAGCCTCAACTACATCCATGAACTCCTCTTGAGCGACTGATGCAGCTTCAACTTCATCCTGATCAGCGTCATCTGCGCGCGATGGTAAGGGACTGGAACTCGTCTTCGGACTTGGAGATTTCATCTCTTCATGTTCTCCTTCTCGTTCTTCTCCTGGAGAAGAGATCGCCGGCTCGGTCTGGGACTGGTCCTTTTCTGTCTCAGTCACTAATGGACTCGCCTGTCGGTTCGCCTTCACTTTCACCAGCGAGATGATCGTGCTCTTCGTTTTGACAGGCGACAGAGTGACGGCTGGAGCAGTCTTCTCTTCATCCACATCAACCATGGCTGCCTTCTCGGCGTGAGTCTCAATCGCTGGTGTGTTATCTGCATTGTCCGCAGCTGGTGCTGGCTCCACCGAGTCACGACGGCCCTGTCGGCTCCGCCGTCGCTTCCTGGCTTTCGACTTCGACTTCGACGCTGAACTCTGCTCCGCTGCAGCCGATTGCTCCGGGGTTTTCGCAGTAGCTACTGCAGCCGCTGCCGCTACTGCTGCCTGCGTGAGGCGTCCACGCTGTGGCGTTTCTAGTGAAGCACTGCTTGTCGTCGCCAATTGAACGTGACGCCCCTCCGTCTTGGGCGTTTCCTCTTCATGCTTCTCCACGTCGCCGCTCTTCTTCTTGTTGCGGCTACGCGTAGACTTTCCTTCCGCAGGCTGCGTGGGAGTAGCGACAGCATTCGTAGAAAGAGACTGCGCTGTCGTCTTAGATGGAGTCGCCTCCGACTCCTTCTTCACAGCCTGCTTCTTCTGCGGCGGCTCTGGTGACTCGACCGACGACGCCAGCGCACCAGCATCGCTGCCCTTGCGCTTGTGCACACGCTTCCTCGTCTTCTTCTTGCGCGATGGTGGCGACTCGCTCTCTGCTGCATCTGCATCCACAGGCACAGGCGCCTCGGCAGCTTTAGCGCCAGTTTTCTTGCCTTTCCCCTTGGATTTGGGAGCCGGAGACGCCGCGATTTTCGCCTTCTCAGCACTCGCCGCCGAGCGCGTAGTCACGGCGGGTGATGCGCTGGCTGCCTCTGCAGCTACGGGTGTCTTCTTGGCCTTGGCCTTGGCATTCTTGCCACCGCCTCCTCGTGTCTCGGCCATCATGCGTGGGATTTATTTGCTGTGTGTTGGCTCACTCTCAGTGGTCTATGCATTATCACGGGTTCTATCACAGATGATATCGTACAGGAAAGGGATACCAGTACGTGCAGTCAGTATCGGTTTGGAGAGGGTTCACACCCAACAGTTGAACTTGGCGATCTTGAAGAGGCACACGAAAAAGTGTATTCTTCGTTCAACGATCCATGCAGAACCAAAGGCCACGGTCGGAACATTTCCCCCCTGATGCTTGCTCGAATGGCTGCACAGAATTGTTCTTGGTTCTATCTGGTCGAGTCACATTTTGTTCCGACGTCTCGATTTCATTTCGGTTCCGACGCAGCCATGTCACCTCATGGCAGAGAGTCCCCCGTCGTAAATGACGAAGATGCCAAGCTTCTCTCGGAAAATGCGCGTCTGTACGCGCCTACGACACACGAATATGATGCGAAAGCCGCTTACTTCATAGAGCAGATCACGGGCAATCGAACGTGGTACAGCACGCTCTCGTTCGAGTGGTTCTCGTCGCTCATCGTGCTCGGAAACACTCGCCATCTCCATGCGACCGACTTGTTTCCACTCCAAGACGAGCATCTTGCCGCTAACACTGCACCGCTGCTTCAAGCAAAGTGGGCAGAAGAACGTGGTCGCCAGGGCAGGAACGCCAGTCTGCTGTGGGCGTTGCTGCGTGTGTTCGGCACTCGGTTTGCAGCCATCGCATCGGTCAAACTCCTCCACGATGTACTGGTGATCACGGTGCCTCCTCTGATTCTGAAGCTCGCGGTCGAGTATCAGCTGAACCACACGGCGTCTGCTGTTGAAGGGCTGTTTCTCGCAGTGTTTGTGCTCGTCAGCGGCGTCGGAATGGCTCTAATGGACCGCCATTTGGAGTACTTTGCGTCGGAGCTCGCAGTGTTTGTGCGAGCATCCGTCGCAACCGTAGCGTTCCAACACACACTGGCGGTGTCTCCGTCTACGCTACAGCGATCATCACTGGAAGAGATCGTGGGCTACGTCTCCACAGAGACCAGTACGGTGCAGCATGGAATCCTCACGCTGTACAGCACACTGGGCAGCCTGCTGCAGATCATTCTCGGTGGTGTGCTATTGTGGCAGCTCGTGGGGAACGCACTATGGGCGGGAGTGATCGCCTTGGTGCTGGGCGTACCCTGCATGGTCGTATCGGACGCGATCGCACATAAGCACGAAGTACCACTGGAGGAAGCCAAGGGAGACCGTGAACAGCTCTGCCAAGAGCTTCTCTCGGGGATCAAGACGTTGAAGCTGCTGGCGTGGGAGAAGAGCTTTGCGGCGCGCGTGATGGAGCTGCGAGACACGGAGTTGCGTCGTCTCAAGTCGTATCTGGTTGCTATCAGCTGCAAGAAAGCACTCGCTGTGTTTGTGCCAGTGCTCGTGGCCATCGTGACGCTGGTATCATACGCGTTCTTCGTACGAGGCCCTCTAACAATTTCCACGACACTCACAACGCTAATGGTGCTGGTTCTTCTCATGCGTGGGCCTATCAAGGAGCTCCCGCAGCTCATCGTCAAGCTTCTCGGTGCCTATAGAAGTCTACGAACGCTCAACGACTTCCTCAATGAACCCGAGCGAGCACCAGCGATCGTCTCGACACGTCTCACGACTGTTGGCGTCGTGCTCAAGAACGCCGACCTCAAGTGGGACACTACGCAGCCTAAAACAGAGCTCGATGCGCTGCTGGAGGCAGAAGGGATTGTTCAAAGTACGGCCCAGAGCGGTCCAGTGCTCCACCACATCACCTTCTATGCGGAGCCGGGGGAGATCCACGCCATTGTAGGTGGTCCAGAGTCTGGCAAGTCAACTCTGCTTGCTGGAATCGCAGGTCTCGCGCGGTGCACAGCAGGGGAAGTGGCAGTGAATGGCTCAGTGGCCTACGTTGGTCGAGAGCCATTCCTACTGAGTGCAAACATCCGTGAGAATATCTGCTTTGGCCAGCCATTCGATGCCGACCGGTACTTTGAAGCTATTCGAGCGAGCTGCCTCAAGTACGATCTCCGCGGAATGGCGCAAGGCGACCGCACTCTAGTTGGTGGTGAGGAAGGCGCGAGTCTCACATCTAGCCAGCGCATTCGAGTCGCACTAGCCCGAAGCGTGTACCACAACGCGGAGATCTACGTGCTGGACGACATTTTGACTGGCATGGATCCACTGATCGCTAAGAAGATCATCAGAAAATGTCTGTTGACAGCGCTCAAAGGCAAGATCGTGATCATGGCCACACACTCGCTCAAGGTTCTCAAGCGATGCACCAACGTCGTGGTTCTCGGCCGCGGCACAGTCATCGAAGCGGGGAGTTTCAAGCAGCTTCTCGCCAACAAGAAGTGGGGCGTGTTGTCCGAGTTTGTACACAATGACTCGTTCCACAAGAACCGCACAAAAGAACAGGAAGCCAATGTCGAAGCCGAGGAAGATTCCGACGACGAGGCAAACAATGGGGACTCTGACACTGAAGCACTCGCTGCTATGATCTCGCTGAAAGAACTCGCTCCTGTCGTGGCAGAGGGTGTGGCAGTGGCTCCTCAAGCGGACGAAGACACCAACGATAACAACGTCCGAACAGCCGTGGCACTGTGGTTGATTCGATCGCTTGGCGAGAGAGGATACGTCGCGTACAGCCTTCTGGTCGCTTTGTACCTGGCTGTGTCGGTGCTGAGGTTCGTGTCGTTCTCACGGATCACGGAGTCGGGAGCCCCACGCAGTATCCTCGAAGGGTACCTCGTCTTCAGTTTATTGTACGTTATTGTCGCTGTCTCCGCCCTAGCGGGCCTCCACCACGGGTGCGTCCACGCTTGCCATAGTATCTTCGACACGCTCGTGGATCGACTGGCTCGCGCGCCAATGGCGTTTTATGATACGACTGCAAACACCCGAGTGGGTTCACGCTTAGCAAAAGACTTGGCCATCGTCGAGACCGGGCTGGTGAAATCGTGGCCGCACTTGTTCAGTAGCACAGCTCAGCTGCTCGTTGTGATTGGTGTGCTCATGGCTGTGTCTCCGTGGTTGATCTTCGCGTTTGCGCCGCTGATATTGGGCTTCTACCGGCTCGAAGAGTGCTTTGGCACACCCGCCCGCGACCTGACGAGACTCGAAGCCACTACCGTGCCTCCTATCGAGTCGTGTGTCGCTGAAGTGCTTCGTGGGATGACTGCGATCCGCCAGTACAAAGCTGACCACCTCTTCTTCGGTCAATTCCAAGAGCGACTCGACAAGAGCCACCAGGCTTTCCTGTTCAAGGCGAGTGCAAGCTGCTGGCTCGGCTTGAGAGTGGACGCGATCTACATGGCTCTGGTGACGTGCGTCACACTGGCCTCTGTGCACGTCCATGCATCTACAGAGACCACAGCTCTCCACGCGGCGGGCAAGATCGGTGTCGCGTTGATCTTGACGCTGAGTGTGTCGCCCGTCTTGGTCGAGTTTCTCCATGCATGTGACCACACATGGTTCATTCTCGTAGCTGGTGGTCGCGTGAAGGCCCATTCAAAGATGCCTATTGAAGCCTCGCTGGAGTCCAACACAGAGCTTCGCCCACCGAGCAACTGGCCAGCCGCCGGACGCGTCGAGTTTGACAGCGTCTCGATCCGATACCGTCAGGGCCTGCCACGCGTCGTACGCGGTGTGAGCTTCACGATCGCTGCTGGTGAGGACGTCGCAGTGATCGGCCATACAAACTCAGGAAGAAAGACGCTGTTTGCAGCGGTCACGCGGCTCGTGGAGCTGACGACGGGCACGATCACGATCGACGGCGTTGATATTAGTAAGGTCGGGCTCCACGATCTCCGCTCTAGCATCGCTGTTCTCTCCCCGGAGCCCGTGCTGTTTGCCAGCTCAATCCGGCAGAATCTGGACGCTACTCATTGCTTCAGTGACGACGAGATCTGGACGGCACTCCAGAAAGCCCAGCTCCAAGGTGCAGTGCTTTCGCTAGACGAGGTCGTAAATGAGATGGCATCCAACTACAGTCTCGGTGAACGCCAGC
This sequence comes from Pythium brachiatum, assembly GCA_023337615.1. Classification (NCBI taxonomy): domain Eukaryota; phylum Oomycota; class Peronosporomycetes; order Pythiales; family Pythiaceae; genus Pythium; species Pythium brachiatum. The sequence goes on along the minus strand of JAADXI010000258.1, from coordinate 13,094 downwards.
TATTGAGTCTCGCTCGCGTTCTCTTGAGAAAGCCCAAGCTCATACTGGTGGACCAGGGCGAGTGGCTGCCTGCTGCAGCCTCCGTGGGCCACGAGATGGAACAAGTCGAGCAGTGTCTGCACCAGGAATTTCCCAATTCCACGCGACTCACGATCGCCCATCGACTCACGACTTTGGCCGAAGCCACGCGTGTGTTAGTGATGGAAAACGGCCAACTGGCAGCGTGTGGCACGCCCAAGGAGCTGCTCAAGACCAGCAAGAGCGTGTACAAGGCCACGCTCGAAGACTGGAAGCGCCGCGACCGCGAGGACCGCAAAAAGGCGTAAACGTGTTTTCCGGGACGCTAAAAACCTATATTTCCATAAACGAAAAACCATATTTCATGAATTTTGATGCGACTAAGTACGCGTTTGGGAAATGCGAACTTATGAGAAGCTACCGAACCCCATGGTTCACCAGTGGAAAGGTGAATATCGACGCGTGATGTCCTCGGCACGCGAGCGCAAGCGGAAGGACGGCTTCTCGCGTCGCCGCCGCGGCGACAGTGGTGACAGAGGCAGCGAGGATGAAGGCGACGAGGAGGTGGCGGTGATCCACGACCACCGCACGAAACGCGCGATGGAAACGAGTGAAAACCACGATGATCATCGTGAAAATGAAACGGAGGACGAGCGCACGCGGCGGCTGGATCGCGAGGAGCGCGACGCGTTTGCGGAGCGGCTGCGACAGCGTGATGAGGACCGCACGAAGCGCCGTCGCACTGGTGAAGATGCGGACGACGGCACGCGCGGTGGGCTGAGCAAAGAGGAGATCGCGCAACTGGCGTCGCGAGGAGACGTGGCCACGTCCACGGGCGGCGCGTCGTCAGCGGTGGAGGAGAAGCTGTCGCGGTTACGAGAGGTATCGCGCCAGGAGTACTTGAAGAAGCGTGAAGAGAAGGAGCTGACGCTGCTGGAGTACCAGCTCAAGGACGAGGAGATGCTGTTTGGTGAGCAGCAGCGGTCGCGTCAGGAACGCGAGCAGCTGGAGCTCAACCGCCGCATCTTGGAGACCGCCAAGGCTCGCGCCAAGCCAGAGAAAGTGGAAGGGTACCAACTGCCAGACGCGTACGATGAAGTGGATGATGAAGGCAACCGGGTGCGCAAGAAGAACAAGGACGAGCTGCTCACAGACCGGTACGAAGAAGAGCAAGTGCTGCGCACGGAGCAGGAGATTTGGGAAGAGACCCAGGTGAAGAACGCTAAGACGCGGTACGGTGCGAAGAACAAAGCCAAGAGCCGCAAGGCAGACGCTGAGCCGGAGTACGACTACGTCTTTGACGACCAGATCGACTTTATCTCGCAGCAAATGCTGGCGGGGAAGCAAGTCACAGACGAAGATATTAAGCAGGCACGCCAGAAGATGGAAGAGTCCAAGCACTTGACGATGCAGGAAGGCCGCAAGAAGCTGCCGATCTACGCGTACCGAGAGTCGCTGCTGGAGGCGATCCGCAACTACCAAATACTGATCATTGAAGGCGAAACGGGCTCGGGCAAGACCACACAGATTCCACAGTATCTCCACGAAGTCGGGTACTCGGAGCTGGGCAAGATCGGCTGCACGCAGCCTCGACGAGTAGCGGCCATGAGTGTGGCAGCGCGTGTCGCCCAGGAAATGGGCGTGAAGCTGGGCAATGAAGTCGGCTACTCGATCCGTTTCGAAGACTGCACGAGCGAAAAGACCGCGGTTAAGTACATGACCGATGGTATGCTGCTGCGTGAGTTCTTGACGGAGCCGGATCTCAAGTCGTACAGCGTCATGATCATCGACGAGGCCCACGAACGCACACTGAGTACGGATATTCTGTTTGGTTTGATCAAAGATATCGCGCGCTTCCGTGAAGATATCAAGATCATCATTGCATCAGCGACGTTGGATGCCACCAAGTTCAGCGAGTACTTTGACGACGCACCCATCTTCAAGATCCCCGGTCGCATGTATCCCGTGGATATTCTGTACACCAAGGCCCCGGAAGCAGACTACCTGGACGCCGCGGTGGTGACTGTGCTGCAGATCCACATCACCCAGCCGCTGGGCGATATCCTGGTCTTTCTCACGGGTCAGGAAGAGATCGAAGCTGCTGAAGAGATATTACTACAACGCACAAGGGGACTAGGGTCTCGGATCCGCGAGTTGCTCATCCGGCCGATCTACGCTACGCTGCCGTCAGAAAGACAAGCGCAAGTGTTCGAGCCAACGCCTCCAGGTGCACGCAAGGTCGTGCTGGCTACGAACATTGCGGAGACATCGCTCACCATCGACGGTATCTGCTTCGTGATCGACACGGGCTTCTGCAAGCAGACCAACTACAACCCACAGACCGGCATGGAGTCGTTGCTGGTCGTGCCGGTCTCACAAGCCATGGCCAACCAGCGTGCTGGTCGAGCGGGACGAACGGCGCCGGGCAAGTGCTTCCGATTGTACACAGCGTGGTCCTACAAGAACGAACTCGATGAAAACACTGTACCTGAGATCCAGCGAACGAACCTGGGAAGCACGGTGCTGCTGATGAAGTCGCTCGGGATCAACGACTTGCTGAACTTCGACTTCATGGATCCTCCGCCAGAGAAGGCTTTAATCCGAGCGCTGGAGCAGCTCTACGCGCTGGGTGCGTTGAACGACCGCGGCGAGCTGACCAAGCTCGGCCGTCGCATGGCCGAGTTCCCGTTGGATCCGATGATGTCCAAGGCGCTGCTCGCTGCAGAGAAGTTTGGCTGCACGGAGGAAGTCATGACGGTGTGTGCGATGCTGAGCGTGAACAACACGATCTTCTACCGACCCAAAGACAAGGCCGTCCACGCCGACAACGCGCGCTTGAACTTTTCTCGCGGCGGCGGTGGCGACCACATCACGCTCATGAACGTGTACAACCAGTGGGTCGAGACCAACTACTCGACGCAGTGGACGTACGAAAACTTTGTGATCCAGCGGTCGCTCAAGACAGCGCGTGACGTGCGCGACCAGCTTGAAGGGCTCTGCGACCGCGTGGAGCTCGAGAAGACAAGCAACCTGACCGACCACGAGATGATCCGCAAGGCGATCTGCGCTGGATACTTTTACCACACGGCCAAGCTCGACAACACGGGCAACTACAAGACGGTCAAGCACCAGCGGTCGGTCGCGATCCACCCGAGCTCGTGTCTGATCAAGCTCGAAGAGCGGCCGCGCTGGCTCGTGTACCATGAGCTGGCGTTCACGACCAAGGAGTACATGCGCAGCGTAATCCCGATCAAACCCGAGTGGCTCATGGAGCTCGCGCCGCACTACTACCGCGCCAAGGAAGTCGAAGACGCGCAGACCAAGAAGATGCCCAAGACGGTGGGCAGAGCAGGGTAAGCCAAGGAAAGCACGCGCATCCACTACAGTACAGAATACGCAGAAAACTAAAGTGCATTGTATGAAGCAACAGGGATGTGTACAGCCTATCCGTCGCGTGCATTGATTGACTGACCCCCAGGAATCACCTACCGATCGTCTCAGTTGTCGTTGCTGCTCTGGCGCCAGTGGTCCACGAGCGACTTGAAGATGCCGTTCGGGTTGCGCTGCAGCTCGTTCGGTGGGCCAAACTCGGCCACCTGGCCCTTCTCCATGACTAGGATGCGGTCAGCATCCAGGATCGTGTTGATGCGGTGCGCGATGGTCAGGCACGTGGAGTCCTTGAACTCTTCACGGATGCTCAGCTGGATCTTGCGGTCCGTGTCCGTGTCGATCGAGGCCGTGGCTTCGTCCATGAGGATCACCTTGGAGGGCTTGAGCAGCGCTCGCGCGATGCTGAGAAGCTGACGCTCGCCGACACTAAAGTTGGCACCCTTCTCCTCCACCGGTTCATCCAGCGCGGTCACGGTCTTGCCCAAGTGCGCGCGCTTGATGGATGTCCAGATCTGGTCGTCTGTGAACTCGTCAAACGGATCCAAGTTCATGCGAATGGTGCCCGAGAACAGCACGGGGTCCTGCGGAATGATCGACACCTTGGCGCGCAGGTCGTGGAGTCCGAGCTTGCTGATGTCCATGCCGTCGATAGTGATCACACCGCCATCCAGCTCAGTGAGACGCATGAGTGCGACCATGAGACTGCTCTTGCCGGCACCAGTGCGACCCACGATACCGATCTTCTCGTGGGCATTCACCTTGAAGGTCAAGCCACGAAGTACACGCGGAAGACCTGGGCGGTAGCGTAACGTCACGTTCTCAAAGCGGACCTCACCCGAGTGCGGCCATCCGCGTCCTGGCTTCAAGTCCGCACGCGTCTCCAACGCAGCCTCTGTCGGCATCTCCGTGTAGGTCTTGATACGCTCCACCGACACCATCTGCGTCTGGAGCTGGCTCACCATGCGCACCGTCCAGTTCAGAGACTGCGTCACGCTGAACGCGTAGGTCAACGACACACCGACAAGACCCGCGAACGCCGTACCCTGAGCAGCGTCAGTCGTGTGCGCGAACACGGCCGCAAGCGCAGCACCAGCAGCGATGATAGTGCCGACAAACTCCAAGCGAAGCGCCAGCCAGCAGTTGACGGAGAAGTTGAGAAAGTACGCACGCTGGTTCTTGTCGAGCAGCAACTGGTTGCGACCAATGAACTTGTCTTCCACGCTGTAGGCGCGAATAGTCGAAAGACCATCGAGCGTTTCTGAGAGCAGCGCAAAGATTGGCGAGCGACTGATCGAGTCCAAACGCTGGAGCTCACGCGACGTCTTGATGAAGTAGCGCTGGGACATATAGTACGAGACCATCACAGGCAGGAGAATGGCCATGAACGCGGGGGTCACATAGCAAATGGTCGCCAACGTCACGAGGACACTGATGATCGTGCCCAGCAGCATCGACCACGTGGATGGGATGCTCTCGTCGACAGTGTACACATCCTTGGAGAGACGGTTGACAATGCGGCCAAGAGGAGTCGTGTCGAAGAACGAAATCGGAGCACGAAGCACGCGCGCCAGCAAGTCGTGGAAGAGGATTCGGCTTGCACGAAGACCACCGAGGTAGAGGAGGAGGATACGAATGAACAGCACCACGGCGTACGCACCGTTCAGCGCCATGTACACGTACACGTAGTACATCTGCGAGTTACCGCTGTTCGGCGCGTCCTCCGACCAGTACGAGATCCACAACGTCGACAGAAGCGAGAGGGCCTGAGCGGCGATGTAGCCCAGCACCACGAGCATGCCCATTGGGAAGCCACCAAAAGCCTTGATCCATGCACTGTAGACTTCCCAAACAACATCACCAGTGGAGCGATCTTCATCCGACATGAGCTGACCAACAACGCCGCCACCCTCAACGTGACTGCCATCACTGCGGGTCGACGACGCACGTGAACGACGATCCAAGCGCTGGAGCTCACCACCCGCGTGCTCGTTCTCCTCTTCGTCCTCCTCCTCTTCTTCGTGTTCCTCCTCGACAGCCTCTTCCTTCTTGTCGCTCTCAACGTAGTTCGAGACCATCTGCGCCAACACGCCCTTCTTCGCCATGAGCTGCTTGTACGCTCCAGCCTCGACAATCTTTCCATCCGCCAGCACGTTGATGTTATCGCAGTGGTTGAGGAAGCTCAGCGAGTGCGTCACGAGAATCACCAGCTTCTTCTTGAGTGCCTTCTTGATGCAGTTGGCAAAGATATCGCTGCCGACGTGGCTGTCAACGGCCGACAAGACATCATCCAAGATGTATATATCCGCATTCTGGTAAACAGCACGAGCCAACGCAACACGAGTGCGCTGGCCACCACTGAGGTTGATACCCTTCTCGCCAATCTCCGTCTGGTCGCCGGCTGGAAGAATCTGCAGGTCTTTCTTCAGCGAGCTCACGCGGATGGCTTCCTCGTAGCGAGCTGGTTCGAATGGTAGACCGAAGCAAATGTTCTCACGCACAGTGGCATTCTGGATGAATGGCTGCTGCGAGACGTACGCGACCGATCCACGCAACGCGACTTCGCCGTTGCTGCAGCGAGCATCGCCAAGGATACCCGAGAGCAACGTCGACTTACCACAGCCCACAGGACCCACAATGGCGTGGAGCTGCCCCATCTTGCCATAGAAGTTGATGTTGTGGAGGATTGGTTCGTCGTACGCCTTCGGCGAAGCCAGCGACTTCTCATCATCCGAGTCCTTCTTCTGCTCAGCTTCTGGCGACGTATCCCACTTGAAATCCGCGTTCTTCACGAGCACACCAACCTCCTTGAGGCTACCCGAGCCGACCTTGACGCGTTCTTCCTCCAAGAAGAAGTTGCGCAGACGCTCGAAACTCACACTCGCCTCCACGACGTTGTTGATCACCTGCGGCAGCATGAACAGCGGGAAGCGCAGGATGTTGAACAGCGCCAGACTCGTCAACGCCGTGCCGACATCGAGCGTGTTGCCCAGAAGCACGTAGGTCAGGAACGACAGCACGGTCACGAGCGCCGGCACGATCGAGAAGATCGTGTTCGAGCCACTCTGTGCGAGCACGTAGATGCGCAGGCGACGCAGTTCATCGTCACGGAACTTCATCACGCGGTCTGTGAACGAATTCTCCCACGACTTCATCTTGATGACCTTGATACCCGAGAGCACTTCGTGGCAGATCTTGATACGCTCGTCCTTGACGCGCATGAGCTTGAGCTGCAGGCGACGCATGCCCTTGGAGATCATCGCCATCACAGGAATGAGCAGCACGATCACCGCGACACCAGCAAACGTCGCGACGCCGATCTGCTGCCACAGCAGGAAGCACGACACGATGATCTGGAACAGCGCGTACCAAATGCCGTGCAAGTACGGCGTGAGGTCCTGCAGCCGCTGCGCGTCGATGGTCATTAGGTTGGTGATCTCGCCCGTGGTCTTCTTCTGGCGCGCGGCCGAGGAGAGCACAAGCGACTTCTTAAACACGGCCGTGACGATCGCACTGCGCAGTTGCATGCCCGTCTCAAAGCAGTAGAAGAAGTACTGGCGCAGCGCGAACGACTGGATCACACCGGCCACGAAGATGATGCCGGCGTACGTGAGCCCCTCGGACAGCGGCGCCTCCGGATCGCTCAGATACGCGATGATATCCTTGATGATGATAGGTCCAACAAACTGCAACGAGTCGTGGAGCAGCTTGAGGAAACCAGCGGCGATGAACTTGGCGCCAAACGCCGACGCCAGCGCCGACGCGAGACTGGCCTTGCCGCTCGCGCGCTGCTGCGTCCACTTCTCCTGGAACGTCGCCGAGATGCTGGCCGCGCGGTTGTACGGATCGAGCTGGAAGAGATCTTCAGCGTCCAGTGGGCGCTCGTTGCCCAGCTTCATGAGCGGCGTGACCCACGTGAAGAACACGGAGGACCAGCAGCTCGCGTCCTGCGTCGGGTAGCGGTCGCCCAGGCCGCTGCTCATGGACACATCGCCATCGTAGCCGCCATACGGCACATCCAGCAGCGGCTTCTTCTCGCTCATATCCGTGGTCTTTCCCATGTTGAAGCTTCTCGCTTCCACCAACTATTCCGCCCTCGTTAGACTTCAGACCGTTCGCGAAGCTTTCTTCCACGAATGAGGTCTAAAGCGTTAGAAGGAATCTGCCGGTGGTCTAATCTCCCTTGACTGCGACCGAGCGGATTGAGGAATGCGTTTGGCTGAACGAACGGATGCGGTCTAAACTCTTGAGTCGAACGTGGCGATGGCTGGGGCCAGTGGTGATCGTTGCAGGGTCGCCACAGGGAAAGGAAGATTGCATCGGAGCATTCGGCGACAAGTGGGATTATTTTGGGCCAATCTGTGGGCGTCGGTCACATGATATACCATACGATTGGCTGAAACTCATTCTTCTCGAAAACTAAGTGGATGAAATTCTACAAAATAATGACGAAATCATGTTTTGCAAGTTTATGGCCTCGCCTCATTCGGGAGTGAAGGTGCCTCTGATTAGTTCATCGCAGGTCCACCAGCGGAACTGGTAGCATAATTGCGCGGGTCATGCAAGCATATTGATACCGGAGTTGGGACGGCGGCGCCGCCACCGTGTCGAGCGCGTCGTTGCGGAGTCGATGCATCGCCACCATTCCTGTGAAGGAGATCACCCGCGGTATCCATACATGGGTGCAATTTGTGGGAAGCCAGCGTGCGGCGACGCTTCAACTCGCAAACATTTTCCTCAGTAATACCGGTAGCAGAGCCGGTATTTCCTGGTTGGATCACATTTTGCGCGGGAACCGGGCCATTTCTAACGCTTCTAATTCCGCCTCATCCGCTCACTAGCCAAGATGCGGACGAAGATGACGGCGCGCAAGAGTCTGGGCATGATGCCCGTGCGACTGCCGCCCCCACTGCCCATGGAGGACCACAACGAAGACCGTGATGACTTGGAGGACTACGATGCGCGGCTGGTGGCGGTGTCCAAGACGCTGGAGGGAGTGGAGCGGCCAGGAGACTGCTTTACGAGAGTACACGCACTTCCCTCTGCCTGGACTGGTGATTGAAGGGCTCGGTGAGGTGCGTTTCCCACTGGGCGAAGAGGGCGCTAAGGCCATTATCACCAAGAGCCATCTCGCGCCGTTCGGCCACGGCGAGGCTACTATCATTGACACCGCCGTCCGCAATACGTGGGAGCTCCACGCGTCACAGTTCCAGTTGCGGAACCCCAAGTGGCGCGACCAGATCGACACGATCCTCGCGGCGATCCGCACGCCACTGGGCATCAACGAAGCGACCGAGTTTGATGCCAAGCTGCACAAGATGCTGCTTTACGAAGAAGGCGGCAAGTTCCACAAGCACCAGGACAGCGAGAAGGAGCTCGGCATGTTCGGGACGCTCGTGGTGATGCTGCCGTGCCAGTTTGGAGGCGGGGAGCTGCACGTCCACCACCCGTCGCAAGCAAATGCCAACGTCGATGCGCGTGTGTGGAACCCAGCGGCCATGAGCGTGTACGACTTGAAGTACGCGGCGTTCTACGGCGACTGCGAGCACGAAGTCGAGCCCGTGACCAGCGGCTATCGTCTGTGTCTGACGTACAACCTCGTCACATTGACGTCGACTCACGTGCCACGCTTTACAGCAAACCACGTGCTCTACCAACGCCTCGAGACGTCGCTACAGGCGTTCTTTGTAGAGACGGAGGAGGATCGACAGAAGGCACAGCTGCAGAGGTACCCGTTCAGTCGAGCTGCAGCCTCCCGGCCTGCTCTCTCACGGACCGGTTCCCAGCAGCGCGACTGCCAGCTCGTGTACGTCCTCGAGCACAAGTACACGAGCCCAGGACTGTCATTTGCGTACCTCAAGAACAAAAACCTCGCGGTCGCGCAGAGTCTTGCCAAGTTTTGTGACGACAGCCAGGGGGCGTTCAGCTTGTACTTGTGCAAGGTCAAGTACACGCTCGAGTACGATCCCGACTGCGACGAGCCCGAGTACCACGAGAAGGTCGTTGAACTCAAGAGCCCGTGGGTCAAGTACGGGGAGATGACTGCCGCTCCGTGCAAGAGCATGACTGCCAACCTCACGGCGGAGATCGCACCGGCGAGATTCTTCGAAGAAGTTCCGTTTGATGGCACCGTCGATCACGGTTTCACTGGTAACGAGGGAAGTCGCATGGAAAAGTGGTATGCGTCGGCTGCACTCGTGGTCCAGCCGCTGAAGATCGAGCTGGAGCAGACAGCTCGTGCTGGAATGGACTTCGCTGTCAACAAGTGGATCAAGCTCGTGGAAGCCGAATCGCCGCACGCGCGGTCGTTTGCTGCTACAGTGTTTGCGAATGAGCGTCGCTGGTCGACGCAAGACGCGTGCTTCGTTGCCTGTCTGAAGGCTGTCCGTCGCCTCAACAGTGTGGAGGTGTTTGGTGACGTGTTGCACAGCCTGTCAACCATCACTTTCCAAGAATCGCTCGGCACTACAGTCGAACATTTCGGCTGGGAGCAATGCCGGGACTTGGTCTTTGAAGTGGCGGAGGCTGTTGGTATGAAGAATCGTGTGAACCTGATCTGCTCTATTCTCACTGGCGTGAACGACGTGGACAGAATCAACAAAGTGCTCACACGAGTCAACGTAAAGCCCGCATTCGTGAACCCCGAACCACAAGGAAGATACTACGGGTACGGAGAGCCACCCGCTCCAGTGAACCCCACCGGAGAGGAGTACGCTCGGGTGCTGGCCTTGGCGTTTCGTGTTTCAGCTGAGACTCTGCGTGAGTACATGCAGACGAGCGAAGACAAGGCGCTGATCCAAGTCGTCGCTCCAGCTCTCGCGCAATTCGCCACTTCGTTCAGTGCAGGTGATAGACCGCAGCCAGTTGTGGAGGTCGTGCACTCTGTGATTTCCGAACTCCACGCACGGATGCCTCGCGCGAGTAGCTGGGATATGTCGGACATTCGGCTTCACGGCGGTCGCACGCATTGCCAGTACTGCACGCAGCTGCAAATGTTTTTGACGTCGCGCACGCAGCAGACGCTTCGCATGCCAATGAAGAAAGCGGATCGCCACCACATCCACAAGGTCATTGAAACGTACGCCGGCAGTCGGCTCTCGCACGAAACAGATCGCCCGAAGACGTTGGTGATCACAAAGCAACTGCCGAAAGTCGACTTGCATGACAAGGCCCAGGAGGCTCTTCAGCAGCTACAGGCGATTGTGGGAACCGGCCAGAATTCTGCTTCTGCGTCTGCTCAGGCTCCATCATCGCGTGGGTTTTCAATCGCGGACATCATCGAGATTGATAGCGATTGAGTTGCAGTCCACCCCATCGAGCCCATCTCCCTCCTATCGTCTTGTCCCGGATAATGTTTGATGTTTTGTCATATTCTGCCGAAATACAGTCACTGGGTCATTCCTCAAAATCGCTCTTCGCTGCCTCAAGGAACTCTTCCACAAGAATGGCACGCTCGCAAGGTGAAGTCATGAAGAAGCTGGTCATCCTGAACGCTGTTGTGGCAGCGATGAGCGTCGCGGGTTTCGTGTGTGTCTTCTTCATTGAGAGTCACTGGGACAAACTCATGAAGGCGTCTCATTTCGGCAGCTGGCCGTCGGTCACTGGACTGGGATTGATCTGCCTCGGTCTTGGAGGCACCTACGGCACTTCGACTGTCATTGGCTCCCTGCACAAGCGTTGGCAGCTGAAGACACTGCTGATCGCCTCTACCGTCACGTTCCTGTTCTCAGTCGTGGGACTCAGCGGAATCATCACCAGCGGATGTCCCGACATGACGCCCGCAACAGCACTCTCTCCTCAGATAGATCCAGTGGCAACCTTCAACCGTGGCGTCTGCACTGCATGGTGCCACACGCGTGATCCAACCTCAGTGGCTGAAATGGCGGAGACCTGCGGTGCGAAAGCTGATCCTGCATTCGAGTCGTTGATCACCAAGCCAACAAGCAACAAAATCGCGTCGTGGTGCGAGCAAGCGATCCTGCGTGACTCCTTCTCAGCGAAATCGTTGGATAAAGGAATGGAACCATTCAGCACGCTGACCCAAGACGTGGATGTCTGCTTGCCTGTCGCGTGGCTGGCCCTCGTGGCTGTCGTTGCCGCTGTCATCGTGAGTATGGCACTCGCAACCGAGATCCTGATCATCGAGGCTCTGGTCCGCAAGTCGCGAGCCACCACCGCAGTGGGAGAACCAGAGGACAAGGTGAACGAGTCGCTGGTGCCAGCTACAGTGTCAGTGTGATGTTTCGTTCCTGCACACGGCAGTCAGCTCAATTTGAATACAACGTAGTATTTGATCTTGTATGGGAGCGAACCTCTCTATAATTGATATCGCCCGATTTTCGCGTGCATAAATAATGATACACACCATGCGTTCTTTTCTTGCCTGTGCCATCGTTGGCGGCCGAGGTTTCATTTCGCCAAGCTCGCATCGATCAATCGATTCTCCGTCGTCTGAACTGTTCTCAAACGCACACATCTTCGAGATTGAAAGCGCGAGCGACGATTAGAAAGTTCTTCTTGGAGTTCTCTTGGCACATAGGCTGCCGATATACGTGGACACTGGGCGATTCATCAAGTCACCGCTCGCCACCTCAACGAACTCGGCCAAGAATGCCACAATCGCAAGATGGCGTCATAAAGTCGGTGGTCAACGCGCACGCGGACGTAGTTGTGTTGAACTCCGCTGGGCTGATGTTTACCTTCTTCATCCAGACCCGCTGGGACAGGCTCATGAAGGCGGCTCAGTTCGGCAGTTGGCCGCCGGCCAGTGGACTCGCAGTGATTTATCTCGGTGTTGCAGGTACCTGCACCACATCGTCTGTCGTTAGCTTCCTGCGCAAGCGTTGGCAGCTCAAGACACTGCTGATAGTTTCCACCGCCACGCTCATGTTCGCACTCATGGAACTCTACGGTGTCATCACCATCGGATGTCCAGACATGACCTCAGCGAGACCATTATCCCCTGAGCTAGATCCAGTGGCAACGTTCAACCGTGGCGTTTGCACTGTGTGGTGTCACACGCTTGATCCGAAGTCCGCGGCTGAGATGGGGGAAGCTTGCCGAGCGACATGTGATCCGGCATTCGAGTCGTTGGCATCCAAACCACTCAGCACCCTAGGTGTGTCATGGTGCGAGCAAGTAATCCGACACGACTCTTTTCCAGCGAACGCAACGTACGAGGGATTGGAACCATTCAGCACGCTGACCCACGACAAGGATGTCTGCGTGAGTGGAGACTGGCTGCCCCTTGTGGCCTTCTGGTTCGCTTCCGCCGTGGGTATGGCTCTCGCATCCGAGTGCCTGGTCATCGAAGCTCTGGCCCGCAAGTCGCGAGCCACCACCGCAATGGGAGAACTGGAAGATGAGGTGAACGAGCCGCTCTTGGTGTGAACTCCAACTCGAATATAAGATATGGGAACAATTCGCTCTCATATTTGATATCTCTCATATTCGATAGTCTACTATTGAGGGCACTTCGATTTTTGGCGCCACAATTTTCCGAAGCCACTCACTCCAGCAGATCCATCGACGAGCCCAAAAATGGGACGCCACCGCGCGCACGACGCGCTGTCGACACGCGTGCGCTGGAGAATCTGGACCGTCCTGGCGCCTGTTTCACGAGCGGATCCTTCACGTCGTTCCCGCTCCCAGGGCTCAATGTGAAGACCGGCGACGGAGAAAGAGAGACT
>JAADXI010000257.1:0-28846 GCA_023337615.1 Pythium brachiatum | reverse complement strand
TTTAACAACGGAGATGATGTACTACATCAAATGCGTGCACGCTGGGATCCTTCGCGCACTCACGAGGAGCCTCGGACGCACGCCCACACAAATGGAGATCTACGGGGCTGCAACCCACAAGAAGGCGCGCAAGTTTCGCTTCTACGTGAAGCAACGTGTCGATATCATAGCTGCCAAGTTCATCGAGGCGGTGGAGACAGGAGATCTGGAGGCGGTGCAGTCGATGGTGGAGAACGACGAGATCAGTGTCAACGCGGTGAAGAAATCGACTTTGGAGACAGCGCTATCGATAGCGTTGGCAATTGAGCAGACGCACGTGGCGACCTACTTGGTGCGCAACGGAGCTGATCTACACGACCTCTGCTGCGTCAATGGCGAGCAGCTCTCAATACTTTTGGTAGCTATCGGCACTGGTGACGTGGACTTGGTTCGCGAGATCGCGGCGCGCGGCGGACTCCTCTCGGCTCAATGGTACACTCCACAATGTGAACTCTTTAGAGCTGTCCGAACAGGATCGATTGAGATGGTCGAGGTGTTGTTGGGTCTTGGCGTTCACTCAAAGCCTTATAAGGTCTCACTACAGTGGCCAATGCAAGACGTGCTCAACCATATCGAAGGAGCGACCGAAAGGGAAAAGGATCTCTGGGTGCTTCTCTGTGCGGCGTACTGGCTTCAAGACAAAACGCTCTTCGAGAATCTGCGTCGTGTACACACCGAGCTCCAAGATCTCGAGGCGAGGCCAGCGAATATGGCAGTGTTGCTGGCTTTCGCGGTGTACCACAGAGACGATGCCTTCGTGGCCGAGTTGTTGGAGCGAGGCGTGAATGTCAACCACAACATCGGCATCACGGCGATGGTCGCTGCTGTCGCTGTGAATTCCACGCGTTTGCTTCGCCTTCTACTCGACAGTGGCGGTGATACAAGCATCGAATACCACAGCATTGTCACAGACAGTCCGCATGTTGGGTCACTGCTAGCAGCAGCGGTCTATGCTAATGCGACGGACTGTGTGCGGCTGCTGCTGCCGCTCGAGACGCGGCCATACTACCGAGAAGAAGCGATGCAGGAGGCGGCCAAGCAAGGGAACATCGAGGTGGTGGAGCTTCTGCTGGATGATATCACCATGCCTTCGTCAGAGACAGAGCTCGAGTGTTGTCTTCTCCTCACAAAGTGTCCGCTCGTGACTGACCTGCTTCTCACGCGGTGGTGTCCAAGCAAACACCCGATCAGTGTATTGCATGGACTGTTCGCAAGACTCTGCCACGTGAACAACGACCCCGAGTTGTTATCAGTGTACATTGCCCACGGTCTCGACATCACATACGACTCAATCGACGATATCAACACGACGTCGTGTTTAATGGCGGGAGCTATCAGGGGATTCAACGGACTACCAGCGCTGCCAGCATTCAAGCTGCTGCTGGAGAACGGAGTTCCCAGTGTGAGTGTGAAGCATGACAAGACCCCCGAGCAGGCTATTGACGATCAAAGCCGAATCCATGGGTGCAAGGGCTTCAAGAAGGGGCTCTTCGGACGCTGTCGCGATCTTCTCACAGCCCACAGCTCGTAGCCCAGTCCACAGAACACCGAACTGAAGCGGATATGTATGCAGATAATACACCCTGTGCCCACTCACCCAGTTTGCGTAGAAGCAAAGCTGGTGGCCCTGGTCTTCTAGGTAGCCATCTCAATGATGCTTGAATCTCTGGAAACCTTTAGAGTTTATCAAGCAAACGTAGGAAAAACAGAGTGAGAAAATTTTATTGAGGACACGCACTAGAAGGGGGAGTGTTTACCAGTCGAACTGCAGCTTGCAGGGACGCGCTGTGCGCAGCGAGAAGGTCGCGACAGTGTCCAAAGAGCTTGAAGTTGGTGTGCCATAGCCACTCGCCGCCGCGCCAGTAGTGCTGCGTCTGTTGATCCATGTCCTGCTCCGGTGTCTTCCCGCGCTTCAGAGTCAAACTGGGGACTCCGTTCTCCAGCAGAAGCCCGACCACTGGAAGCGCTGGGACGCGTTTGAAACCCCGCAGCACTCCTTCCATCAGCGGCGACGTGGTGTTGCTGCCGTCAGTCGGAGAATCAGTCGGGTCGTACGTGACGTCGAGACCGTGGGCAATATAGACAGACAGCAACTCAGGGCTGCTGTTGCTGCGGCACAGTCCCATTAACAGCTCCTGCAACGCACTGGTCGGGAAGTCGCCTTGGCACCAACACCTTGTCAGCAGCAGATCGGCCATGAGCGGACACTTGGTGGATCGCAGACACAAGTGATCTTGTCTCTTAGTCGCTGATGTCGCTTCTTCATCAACCAGTAGATTCACAAACTCCACATTTCCTTGGGTAATGGCCTCTTGCATCGCTTGCTCTCGGTAGAGTGGCCGTGTCTCAAGCGGCAGCAGCATCCGCACACAGTCTATCGCATTGGCGTGGACTGCGACTGTGAGCAACGACGAGTACGCTCTGTTGGGGACGACGCGGAAATAGGTGAGACTCACATCACCGCCTTTGTCGAGCAGAAGATGAAGCATCCGCGTTGAATTCACAGCAACAGCAGCGACCATTGCAGTGATGCCGACTGTCCTGTTGACATCCACGCCTCTCTCGAGCAACTCGGTGACGAGATTGTCGTCTTCTTGGTACACGGCGAGAATAAACAGCACCGCCATATTCGTCGGGTTCGTCTCGAGGTCTTGGAGCTCGGTGTGTGTTTGCCGAAGATACTCGAAGAGATGCTTGTCTTGAAGCCAGTACACGGCACAGAGCAACAGCCACAGACCCTTTTCTCGCGAACTTGACCCCTGAAGACTGTAGAACGAATTTTTCATGTACGGACACATCGATGGCTGCTGGAAAAAGACGAAGTGAACACCGAGATGTAGCAGAGCCTCGACCGTCGTGGCCGATCCTGTCGTGGCAGCTTCGATGACTGGGAATCGCAAGCCGAAGGGCTGTGTTGATAGCCGACCGCGGGCAACGAGGCGAACCAAGTTCACATCCCCAGAGCGCACAGCTGCGACCAGCGAGCCAACCGAGTCAGCTCCTCTCTGTAGCAAGTACAGCGCCACGTGTCTCTGCCCACTCGCGAGCGCGGCCGACAGCGCAGTCTCTGCCGTCAATTTCTTCACCGCGTTCACACTGATCTCATCTGCTTCCACCATCGACCGCACCGTCTCCAGATCCCCAATCTCCACCGCCTCCATGAACTTGGTACATACAGTGTGGGCACGTTTGTTCACGTGGAAGCGAAACCTGCGCGCCTTCTTGTGGGTCACCATCCCGAAGATCTCGATCTGAAGGGGCTTGCGCCCGAGACACGTCGTCAGCACGCGGACGATCTCGTCGTGCACGCAGAGGATGTAGTACGTCATCTCCGGAGTCACTTGATACTGCGCATGCTCCAGCGGCGTCTTGCCCTCGGCGTCTGGCTCCCAAGCGTTCGCGCGACAGCGAGACAGCGACGCACGCGGTTCAAACCGCCGTTATTTGCAGCCTCCCGGAGCCAGAATCTCGCGTCGCGAAGGACGTGGACCTGGTACATCTCGAGTCGCTCGTTGTACGCGAACCGCTGCAGCCACGCGCGGTCGAAGCTGAAGCCGTCGTCCATCTTGATGTGCAAATTCACTAGTGAGACCAACTCATCAAACGGACTGACTTGATCTTATGGTGAGTGATGGTCATGGCCATCAATTTCGGAGCCTCTGCGCGAAGAGGTATTTTTGTGAGTGTTGGTCTTCTCTGGAAATGGGTGCCAAACGATTTGAAAGGGATTGTGGCACTTGTCCAATTTGGACGCGATGGACAACGAGGACGCCTTGCGCGTTGACGCGGACTGGCTGCAGCACTACGTCGGCTACGCACGCTTCCAGTACTATGTGGAGCCACGTTCCAGCCCCGCGAGCTTCACGTGGCTTGCGTCGGCTGCGAGTCGCGGTGATTTCGCTCGCGTTCGCCACTGTCTCGCAGCAGGCGCGACCGCTACGGAGCCGGATGTAAATGGTAAGACGCCGCTTGCGCATGCTGTTTTCGAAGTGACCCCAGAGATGGCGTACTATGTCACATGCGTGCACGGCGAAATCGTGCGAGCGCTGACCAGAAGCCTCGCGCGCACGCCAACGCAACTGGAGATCTACGGCGTGGCGACCCATAAGAAGGCACGCAAGTTTCGCTTCCACGTGAAACGACGCGTCGATATCATAGCTGCGAAGTTCACGAACGCCGCGCGGACTGGAGATTTGAAAACTGTGCGGTTGATGGTGGAGAAGGACGAGATCAGCGTCCACGCGGTGGACAAATCAACAGGAGAGGCAGCGATGTCTGCAGCGCTCGCGAGTGGACACAGCGACGTGGCGATGTACTTGCTGCACAAAGGAGCTGATGCGTTCGGCTTCTGCTGCGTTAATGGCGAGCATCTCTCGCCGCTTTTGGTAGCCATCGGTACGGGTGATGTGGCCTTGGTTCGCGAGATCTCACTGCGCGGTGGACTGCTGTCGGCATTATGGTACGCTCCACGATGTGCACTCGTCGAAGCTGCTACGAGGGGATCGTTCGAGATGGTCGAGACGATTTTAGATCTCAGCATCAAACCGATGCTTCACGTGCTCTCACTACCGTGGCCGATCCGTGGTGTGCTGTACTTTCTCCAAGGATCAAATCAGCGAGAAAAAGATCTGTGGCTGCTTCTCTGCGCGGCGTGCTGGCTCCAAGACAAGCATCTCTTCGCGTATCTGCGGCGAACACACACGGAGCTCCAGGACCTCGAAGCGAACCCAAGGAATATGGCGGTATTGCTGGCATTTGCGGTGTATTACGAAGACGAAGCCCTTGTTGTTGAGCTACTCGAGAGAGGCGTGAATGTCAACCACAACATCGGTATCACTGCGATGGTCGCTGCCGTCGCTGTGAACTCGACGCGTTTGCTTCGCCTACTAATCGACAACGGTGGTGATACGAGCATCATATATAACAATATCGTCACAGACAGTCCGCACGTTGGGTCGCTGCTGGCAGTAGCAGTCTACGCTAATGCGATCGACTGTGTCCGGCTGCTGCTGCCGCTGGAGGCGCGGCTGTTCTATCGTGAACAGGCGATGCAAGAGGCGGCCAAGCAAGGAAACGCCGAGTTGGTGAATCTCCTGATGGACGACAACACTATGCCTTCGTCGGAGAGAGATCTGACGTTCTGTCTCCTCTTCACAAAGTGTCCGCTCGTGACTGACCTTCTTCTGACTCGGTGGTGTCCAAGCAAATACCCGATCAGTGCGTTACAGGGGCTGTTCGCAACACTCTGCCGCAGCAACAGCGACCCCGATTTGCTATCTATCTACATCGCCCACGGTCTGGACATCACCCACGACTCAACATACACGACGTCGCCGTTGATGGAAGGAGTGATTTGGGGAGCCAACCGACTACCAGCGCTGCCAGTAGTCAAGCTTCTGCTGGAGAACGGCGTTCCTAGTGTGACTGTGAAGCGTGGGAAGACGCCTGAGCAGGATATGGACGACGAGACGCGCCATTGTTGGCACGCCAACTTCAAGAAGAGGCTGTTCGGACGTTGTCGTGATCTTCTCGCAGCCCACAGCTCACCATGAACCGGTTGCAAATCAAAAAACAAATGTAGCCATGTTGACCAATCATCTTTATCAACCAATACAAACGTGGTATGAGGAATTGCAGCCAATCAACTGGGTAGAAGGAATGGTGGTCATTCGGCCCCAGCCGTCGAACGAAGAGCTCCAAAGCATTTTCGCACACATCGCAGGATTCCACAAACTAGCAGTAGCAGATCGCACGTTCCCCATGAGCACCAGCGTCCTCCCGAGCGCTGCTGTTAGCACCCGCCATGGGCTGCTGTATGTGATGGCGATGATCGCCTCGGGTACGCTGAACACGGTCTTCTCCAAGATGCAATACGGTGTGCGCGCCAACGGCACGGAACTGTGCATGGACCCGAACGACCCGACGGCGATGACGACGCTGTGTGCGTTTGACAAGCCCTGGTTCGGTGCGCTGCTGGCCAAGATCGGCATGTCGCTGTCGTTCGTGTATCTGTGTGTGCGTCAGCTCCAGTACAAGGCGAAAGGCCATGCACAACTCCAGGAGACGTCGTCGCTGTTGGCTCATCCACCGAGTACCAACAGTGTGCGTCTTCCATTGAAGACTGCAGTGGCGATCGCGTGGCCGTCGCTGCTTGATCTGCTGCAGACGTTGATCTCGAATGTCGGGTTGTTGTGGGTCTCGTCGTCGGTGTACCAAATGGCGCGTGGCTCAGTGATCGTCTTCAGCGCACTCGTGTCGGTGCACTTCCTCCACAAGCGTCTCCACGCCTACCACTACGCCAGTATCTCCATGGTGTGCATCGCTGTCGCTCTGGTCGGCTGGGCTGGCACTGCACATGAGGAAGACTCCGTATCGTCGTCTTCCACGCACGCGGTGCTCGGGCTCTCGCTCATCGTCATGGCGCAGCTGATCACGGCCGTCCAGATCGTCGCCGAAGAGTACATTATGACCTCGCTCCACGTCCAGCCGTTGCTTCTTGTGGGCGTCGAGGGGCTATGGGGACTCTTCTTTTATATGATCCTCATTCCTGTGCTCACGCTGACGCCTGCAGCCACGACAGCGCTGGGCAAGATCTGGCACGAAGACTTCAGCGACTCGCTGGTCAAGGTCTCCAATTCGTCCTCTTTGATCGCACTCTCGCTACTCAATATCGCGGCCGTGGCAGCATTAGGACCGAGTGCCAACTACGTCACCAAGCATCTCTCCGGTGTCATGCGCAGCATCGCCGAGGTACGCGGTCCTTCTGATCGCTGTATGAACTGTAGGTCTCATGCAACGTCGAGTACTGTAGGTTCTCCGCACGTTGGGTGTGTGGCTCGCTGGGCTCTTCGTGTTCTATGCCATCGGTTGGCGTGGTGTCAGCTCGCCTGGGGAAGCGTGGACTACGTATAGCTGGTAAGAGCGATGCCTTGTCACCCCGTGTACTGCTCATCTATCGATGCTGAACGGAATGCTTGCGCAGGTTCGAGCTCCTGGGATTCGCCCTCATGGTGCAAGGCACACTGGCAGTACGTAGCTGCACCTACGATGTCGTAGCATACTCATACCTGTGTGGCTGGACTGGAAATGTCTTACGTGTCGTTTTTGCCTGCTACGTTTGTTGTGCCCAGTTCAAGAAGATCATCGTGATCCCGTGGCCGGTTCTGTATGTTGCAGACGAGGACAAGCTGGCCACACCAAACTCACTGGTAAAGGAGCCAGCGTTTGCCTAGTCTCAAGTAACTTCATACTCGCTCACAGAGCCGCGTGTTCCAAGCCCAAGTTACAGCGCGTATGGTTTAGAGTACATACCGATACAAAACATCGTAGCATTCCAATCTACGTGGTCGACACAGTCCAGTCGTTGCTCTTCCTCCTGGCTTGAAAGAGAACTTTAACAGGCGATGCACCCACACACAAGCTTCTGTTCCTTCTTGCGCGGGCCACTACGGGTTCCTGGAGCTCCCGCGCTCGTCGCTCCGCCCACCAACCGTGTGTTTGGATCTGCTGTAGCAGAGGCGCTCTTGTCACCGCACAGCGCAGCGTGGAGCATCGTGAGCGACGTCGTTTCGTTGTAGAGCAGCTCGTCCTGCACGTGGATATTGTACTTTTGCGTGATGATCCCTTGGAGCTGCGTGAGCGCCATGGAATCCATCCCCAGTTCTTGCAGCGGTGTGTTCGGGTTGATTACTTTCTTGTCAACGTCGAGAAGCTGGGCCAATTCGGTAACCAAGAAATCGTACACTCGCTCAGGAGGTTCATCGGTCACTGTGGACGACACCTTGTCCCCAGATCGTGAGGCGACGTCCTTGGATGTAGGCCCAGCAGCCACGTTGCGGTCCATTTCCATGTCTTCCACACCTGGTCCAGAGTCGTCTTCGCCTCCATCAGGAGCGTCGCCGATCATGTCTTCATTCCGATAAAGCACATCCAGTTGCTTGTCTTCCAGAGCCTTTTTCGTACGCGAGCGTGAGATCTTGCCACTCGTCGTCTTTGGAATAGAGCGTGGCTTGACCAATATGATCAGCGTCACCTTCACACCGTGTTCTCGCGCGACTGCGCTGCGGATCTTTCCACACAGACTCGCCTTGTGCTTGATATCTGGATCTCGCAGCTCAGCGACGAATGCCAGCTTCTCCGCGTCGCCATCTTCGCTACCGTCGTTCACGGAAAACGCCGCACTGCAGCCTGGACGGAGCTCGTCGTGGGTTTCAGCAGTGGCCTCAATGTCCTGCGGGTAGTGGTTGCGGCCTCGAATGATCACGAGATCCTTCATGCGGCCACAGATGAACAGCTCCTTCTGGTAGAGCACGCCGTAGTCACCCGTGCGAAGGTATTCACTTCTAGTGACGTCTCCTTCCTCGGTATCTTGCTTGACGATTGTGGCGTGGAAGGCTTCGCGAGATTGCTCCTTGAGTTCAGCACCGTAGTATCCAACGGCTTTGGACGCACTGGAGATCCAGATCTCGCCCACTCGACCTTCGGGTTGCTCCGTCGAAGTCTCTGGATCAACGATCCGCAGATCAATGCCGTGATCTCGGAACATGGGGACACCACAACCGATCATCTCTTTGGCTTCGGCCTTCACCGTGACTGGCTTGAACACGCCTTCGTGCTCCAGTGTCGCCTTGTCCACCCACAGTCGCTGCTGCCCGCTTCCACACACGTACACTGTGTGCTCAGCTAGTCCATAGGTCGGCTTCACGACGTCTGCAGGGAGACCATAGGGCATAAACGCCTTGTAGAAACCCTCGATGACCTCTCCTTGAATCGGCTCCGCACCGTTGATCATGTGGCGCACACACGACAAGTCAATCGTCTCGGAGGAAGTCGTACTCTGCAGGCGATCGGCCTTGCGAGCACACAGCGAGTACGCGAAGTTCGGTGCCTGTAGATGCGTCGCGCGGTACTTGTGAATGGTGCGGATCCAGAGCATCGGGTCCTTGATGAAGCTGAACGGCGACATGTACACGCCGCTGCCACCGTTGAAGATGATACCCAAGTACGCACCAATCAATCCCATGTCGTGGTACTGTGGCAGCCAGGAGGCCACGATCGTCTCCCGACTCGCGAGCAACGCAGAACTGATCGTGCGCAGGTTGTGGTTCAGATTGCCGTGCGTGAGCATCACACCCTTGGGGGCTGACGTGGAGCCAGACGTATACTGCAGGAACGCGAGGTCGCTGGCGTGAGGCGCATCGTTAGGCTGGAGCCACAGCTTGGCTTCCGCTAGTCCCTTGACGTCCACGAGACTGTCACTGACGACCCACTTGAGGTGCTCAGGCCATGGAAGCTGCTCGGAAAACGTGAGCTTCTGCTTAATGCCGCTGATCTTCTTCACGTGGTAGTACGTTGAAGACGTCAGTGCCACTTGCGCCTGGCAGCTCTGGGCGACGGCCAGGAACATGCTGATGTCTTTCTTCATCTTACGGGGATCTACAAAGCAGATAGCATAAGAGAGAGTTAGAGTTGAGTAGAATGGGGATAAAGGTTACGGTCTGTCGTACCAGGAGGGTACACGGGCACAGCGACGACACCGGCACGCAAGCAGGCGAGAAAGGCAACGATGAACTCGAGCCCCGGAGGGTACACGAGCAGCACGCGGTCGCCAGCTTTCAAACTGAGGCTACAGACAACCTCCTAGTGTTAGACGATTGCATGGTACCGAATTGAATGGGTTACGTCGCAGCAGACGTACCCGTTGGCATGTTGTGCCGGCGTCGCGAGCAGTAGCGCCGCCAAGTTCTGCATCTTGCGGTGGAGATCCTGTGGATACGACGGACAAAGAGGGTTACGTGTGAGCAGGTTACTCTCTGCTTCCATACAACAGACTGGTTGGTGCGTACCGCGCATGTGAGCGACGCTGTGATGCCGCCTCGGTCGTCGATGAACGTGAGCATTTGCTGCACATCGTCACATACTCAAAGTGAGATTCTGAAGCCATTTCTGGGTCGTTATCAGCGCCGACACGACGAGAAAGAAGACTAAAGCACGCACCTTCGTAGGGGACTCACGCGCCCATCGCTCTACGCGCTCCAGCAGCTCCGATTCCATCGCCATCGTCCAATTCCGCGAGCAGCTCCGCTTCTTCGACAAGTCGCTTTTAGAATCGTGCGGCGGTTTGTTTTGTTGTTGTACTGAACACTGTCCTAAAAAGGAAAATCATGCCTTTATCTACCATGTTTTGTGATTCACGAATATTTCGCCGAAACACAGCGACATCCGTAACTTACAGCGACATGTAACTTACGAAAACCCGGTATGATACCGGTTCGGAGTCTGTGTCGAACCCATCCAGACGGGCGGATCCAAGCTTGCACCATGGCATCCGTCATTCGCGAATAGCGGCGCAACACCAACACCAGCACCCGCGACGCAACTACTACTAGTATGGGCAACTGCCTTGGCTGCATCAACGCGAACGACACACTCGATGGCGCGCACACAAGCAAGGGCGCGGACGACACGTTCGTGGAGGTGATGTTCTTCCCCGACAAGCAGTTTCCCTGCAGGGCAGCCGTGAATGGCGAGGAGTGTACGCGAAAGGCGTGTCGGTTCAGCCATGAAGAGACGAACCTGCTCAAGATCCTCAGGTATCTGCGGTCCGCCAAGCGCACGATGGAGATCTGCGTATTTACGATCACGTGTGATGAGGTATGATCAGTTTCCTGTGGCTCGTTGCATGGTGGCTGTGTGATGTTCATGTGACTGATCTCCTCGTTTCTATAGATCGCGAATGAGGTGCTAGCGGCCCATGAGCGTGGTGTTAAAGTACGCATTATCACGGACGATGGCCAGGCGAAGGGCAAGGGATCGGATATCCAGAAGTTTGTCGATGCGGTGAGTTAGTCGCTCTTCTGATTGGGATGTTGTTGCTATGGTGCTGATGGATATGATGTGTTGACGTACGTGAAGGGCATTCCTGTGCGTGACGACGCCAAGGGCACTTACATGCACCACAAGGTATGTGCATGGCTGAGCTGTTTGGGCTAGGTGCAGCGAGTAGTGGACTGATGAGTTTGTGTAGTTCTGCGTGATCGACAAGCGCCTTCTCTTGAACGGCTCCTTCAACTGGAGTCGCCAAGCCGTGACCGGCAACGCCGAGAACCTCGTCGTCCACTCCAAAGGACCTATCGTTGGTACGTGTCCTCTCATGTGTGTGTTCTACCGTTCTAATACGAGAAGCTCACTGACAGATTTGATTGTTTGACAGCGCAATTCCACAAATACTACGAAGAGCTCTGGATCAAGTACGCCGACAACCAGTGGCCGCGATAGAGAGAGACAAAGAGAGAGTGGGAAAGTCAACGAGTTCCATGCATCACACTTTCAGCAACCACCGTACAAGGAGTAGCACTTGTATCAACAGCGAGTCGCTGTAGAGTTAATACCATTTCCATCCGTGTCAGTGCCTGAAACGATACCGGTTTGAGCCGTCGAAACGGCCAGGATACCATCCCCAAGCAACACACCACACCATCGGTCGCTTCGACTGCAACCGATGGTGTTGTGTACACGTAATGCACCCATCCCATCACACGTCAGGGCCTGGTGTGAGGCGGAATCTTGAATCCCCATGACGAAATTGAAGAGGAGAAGTGAATCCACGCACGCGAGCGGCGAGCCCTCCGAAGGAGAAGCTCACACGTCGCGATCTTTCTTTCCAGATACACCAGCCTCTCTCAGTGGCCGCCCTCACGAAGGTACGGCCACAAGTCGCGTGTGGTGCACTGTTTGATGGTGAGCTCCTTCCACTGTGGCTCATTCCTGATTTTGCATCGCTGACAAGCCACCACCTCGGGTCATCTCTACCACTGTCTCTTCATCAAGCATGGTCGTCTCTCGCTTCGTCCATGATGAGATGCTCGTGCATCTCGATGAGCCCACGCAAGCCCATCTCCAGGAAGAATTGCAGCGAGTCGTCGCCCAAGGCTCAAACCCCAAGGCCGCAGCACACATCCACGTGAAAAGATCTCCGGGGGAGACCACGCCGTTGGTATTGAAAGCAGGCGAAGCCACAGCGTACATCGACATCAATGTAGACTTGTCAGCCTTAGACCGCCAGCTCCAAGAAGAAGAGCACGAAGCCTTGCGTGTCGACCAGGAGACACCAACGCTCGCGATCATCCGTGAAGAAGCAATGAGATTGGTCAAGATGTCGATCCCCATGGTACGCCACTCCAACTTCTCATCACATACACACACATAACTATACTAACACTCTCCAAACTCCCACAGACAACCAGCATCCTACTCGAGACGCTCGCCTTGTTAACCTCGAGCATGCTCCTTGGCAACGTGTCCCACGATATGTCCGCCGCGATCATCGCTGCCAACAGCCTCGCGACCGTGGCCATCGCTCAGATCACATTCCCGTTCGTCGGCGGCGTCGGCTTTGCGGTCGACACGATGTGCGCGCAATCATTTGGTGCCAAGCAGTACACACAGCTGTGGCTCTACGTGCAGGCAGGCGTGCTAGCGATGGCGTACTGCGTGCCGCTGATCGTGCTCGTCATCGCCAACGGCAGGTCGATGCTGATCGCTCTCGGTCAGGACCCGGGCCTCGCTGAATTGGCCTCGTTCTTCATGCGCATGAGCTTGCTGCGGCTTCCGCTGTACATCCCTCTCTCAGTGATGACAAGCGTGTTGGTCGCTCAGGGCATTGTCGTGCCGTTCACGTTCGCCTCAGTTGTGTCCTACGGGCTCAGCATTCCTCTTGCCTACTTCCTCGGCTACCACACATCGCTGGGCTACGTCGGCTTCCCAATCGCCACGTTCGTAAACGTCTTCATCCAGAACGGAGTCGTCGCGCGAGCACTGCTCCAGAACTCGCTGTTCTTGGACTCGTGGCCTGGCTGGCAAGTACCTCAGGCCCATGCGCTCATCAGAAAGATGTGGCCCTTAGGCGTCTCCTCCATCCTCATGGTGGCCTTCCAGAACCTCGGCTTCAACATCGTCTCGCTCCTCAGTGGACTGCTTCCCCACGCTGCGACAGCCATCTCAGCCACCACCATCGGGCTCAACTGGATCAGACTGGCGTTCATGCCCCTCGTGGGCTTCTCAACGAGTGGAGCTGTGCGAGTAGGCAATGCCCTCGGAGGCGGACGACCGCGTCGTGCGAGGATCGCCAGCGGCGTCACGTTCGTTGCTACTCTCGTCGCGTCGGTGGTGAGCGTGGTGTTTTGCGTCACGTTCGCCGACGCGTTCACCCACGCGTACACGACGGATGACGCCACAGCCCAAGCCGCAACCGAGCTCATCTTCGTGATGCTGCCGATCATCCCGCTCATGGCGTGTAACCTCACGGCCCAGGCCACGTTCCGAGCCTGTGCAAAGCAGCTTCTCTCTGCACAGCTCAACTTCCTAGCCATGACTGCAGTCGGCGTGCCGTTTGGTTGCCTGCTTGCCTTCCAGTTCGCGTGGGGTGCTGCTGGCTTGTGGACCGGCCAGACGCTGGGCTTCATCGTGTTCAGCTTCGCCTCAGGGCTCTGGGTGTGTCGCCAGGATTGGACAAAGCTCGCTCACACTGCACGTCAGAATGCTCACTTGCACGTGGAGAAAGCCACGCAGGAACCCATGCAGGAGCCGCGTGAAGACAGCGAAGTCTCTCAGCATGAGTTGCTCTTGGAAAATGCTGCTGGGAATCCAGTTAATGTTGAATATTAGCCAATCGTGTACACGCAATTTATAATTTCAGCCAATCAGAATATTGATTTGGATGTCTCCAGTCGATTGGTGCGGCAACTTCGACACACACAATACCGGACCTTCACCACGATGAGCATGTTGCTGCGCCACCTGCGTGCGGCGCCACGCTCTGCGACGGCTGTGCGCACAGCCACTACACGTCCATGGCACGCTGCGTCGTCCAGCGCGTGGTTCTCCACGTCCGCCGGTGACGACGCGGAAGAGCTACCGCTTGGAAAGCTCGAGCGTCTGCGCGTCGGGCCCAAGCGCGAACGCTTCCGCGTGGCGCTTGTGGGCCGCACGAACGTCGGCAAGTCCACGCTGTTCAACCGCATCACCAAGTCGCGCGGCGCCATCGTCCACAACGTGCCAGGCACGACGCGCGACCGTCGCTACGCACCTGTACGTAGTGCTCTCGAATATTTCTCTGCGGATCTATTGAGCTGAAAGGTTCTTTTGGCTCGACAGGCGCAATTGGCTGGACTGGAGTTCGATGTCATCGACACGGGCGGTCTCGAGGATGCGCCGAACGGAACGTACGTGGTGTTGCAGTATTACTGGCTGTAGACTGTGAGATCGTGTCTCTAACATCACGTGGATCCTTTCAGGTTGGAAGTCGGCATGTTGGAGCAGACGCGTCTGGCTGTCCACGAAGCGGATCTCGTGTTCTTTTTGATCGACGGCCGCCAGGGTGTTACGCCCATCGATTCGCACTTCGCGCGTTGGCTACGTCGTGAAAACCCATCGGCACCGGTGCATTTGATCGCGAACAAGCTCGAGGGTGAGTCGGAGCGTTGGGAAGGTGAGCTCAACGACTGCTTCCAGCTCGGCTTGGGCCAGGCGATCCCGCTGTCGGCGGAGCACGGAGAAGGCACTACGGATCTGCTGGACATCATCATCCCAATGTACGACCAGCACGAGAAGCTCCAGGACGAAGTCGAGGCTGCGCTGAAGGCCGAAGCGGCCGCCGACGGCGTGGCCACGGAGACCGAGGAAGACGATGTACGTACGAGTTGTGTGTGATACAGAGGAGATCTCTGGTGTCTAATGCGACGTGTTTGCTGGGTATAGGGCCGTACCATCAAGCTCGCGATCGTCGGCCGTCCAAACGTGGGCAAGTCGACGCTGCTGAACCGCATCGTGCGTAGCGACCGTGTTCTCACGGGCCCAGAGTGCGTAGACGATCATCAAACCTGATTGAGAAAGGCGTACCGCGAAGCAAAGCTAACTCGCTTGCTTTGTCTCTGTAGACCTGGCGTGACGCGTGACTCGGTCGAAGTGCCGTGGCGTTTCCGTGGCCGCGACATCAAGCTCGTGGACACGGCCGGCATCCGCAAGTACAGCAAGCGTGACCTGGACAACCAGATCGAGAACCTGTCGGTGCGTGACTCGTTCAAGGCTATTGACCAGGCCCAGGTCGTGATCGTGGTCGTGGACATGAGCGAGGACAAGCTCATCCACATGGACTTAACGATCGCTGCGCGTGTAATCGAAGAAGGCCGTGCGTTGATCCTCGCGGCCAACAAGAGCGACTTGTCGCGCAACGTCGAGCAGGAGCTGCAGCGCATCCAGGACGAGCTCAAGGGCTCGCTGGCCCAGGTCAAGGGCGTGCCTGTGGTTCCTATCTCGGCGCTGGACGGCAAGGGTATCCGCAAGCTTCTGCCGGAAGTCATGAAGGCCTACGAGCGTTGGGACTCGCGTGTGTCCACGGGTCGGTTGAACCGCTGGCTCAAGGCCATGGAGCGTCACCACCCGCCCCCGACTGTGAGCGGCAAGGCGCTCAACGTCAAGTACGCCACGCAGGTCAAGACTCGTCCACCGACGTTTGCGATCTTCGTGAACAAGCCGAACTCTGTGCCGGCGTCGTACCAGCGATTCCTGGCGACGCAGTTGCGCGAGGAGTTTGACATGGTCGGCGTGCCCGTGCGTCTGCTGATGCGTGGCAGCCAGAACGACAACCCGTTTGACAAGCGCAAGAACTTCCAGAAGCGCACGAGCCGCGTCACCAACGGCAAGCCCCGCAAGGCCACATAGACGACTTCATGAGGCCACCAACCAACCAAACAGATAATCCAAAAGCATGTATTTGAAAGCAAAAAATATGGAGAAAACAAAAGCGGCCAGCTCAGCTCTTCATGATCTCTCTCTATAACGGACGCTGCGCATCTCTACTCCACGCAGCGCTTTGTCTTCACGTAGCAAACGCTGTAGCGCAAGCCAAGGGGCTTGCACGGCAGGCGCCAATGCAGTCGAGATTCAGTTTCCCATAAAGAGCTGATTGGCACGGGGTTGATATACAGCTTATTCGAGGTGCGGGAAGCACTCCTTGATGGTCAGCTTCGAGTGCTTGCTCTGGAAGTGGTCGTTCAGCGCCGACAGCTGCAATAAACCCACACAGACACGCGTTAGTTTCCCCATAATCCTCACCAAACTCTAAGCATTTCAAGAAAGGCCGCACCGAGGCCGTGACCATGAACGTGGTCATGCAGATCTTGCACTTGATGGCCTCCTTGTCGGCGGCCATCTTGCCCTTGTTGGCTTCGCGGTTCTTGGCGCTGGCGTCCTTGGCCTTCTTCGCGTTGTTGCGGTCGCGCTTGGTCGCAGACTTGGCTCCGTTTCCGCCGCCCATATTCACTGAGTTAGTTGGTTTCTTCGGCTGAGGAGCTCTTGTTGGTGGATGGAGACTGAAGAAGTGGGTGGAGAATGCACTGGTGGAAGTTTTAGAATGTTGCACGAAGGTAACTCCAGGCCTTTACACGTCCGACGATGTGATTGGCTGAAATATATGGAGGTGACGCGAAGGTAACTTCAAGGTTTGCTGCTCACGAAACGTCGCGACCACACTATCCCACGAATATGAGCAAGGTCCAGCCGGTGGCACGCAGGCGGTATTGTGTATGTGGACGAATATGTGGCGATCTAGCGACGACGTGGAATAGATCAGCCGATGGCGCAGTGAAGGACGCGTCGAATGGTCCAGGTGCGAACAGCAGCAGTGGCGTACAGCCTGAGAAATCCACGTCGCAATATTCAACATACCCGTCGGCTTCAGCAGCCCCTGTGACGCCCTCAGACTCGCTGACGCTGCTGCAGCTGAAAGTACGAGCGCTGGAGAAGTACAAGACCAACTACGAGCTGCTGTGTAGTCAGTTAGCGGAGCTGAATGCTCAGGTCGGGCTCCAATTGCAGCGGCATGAGGTGGATGTCACGACTCTCCAGGCGACGATCGCAGCGTTGCAGACAAAGAACGCAACGCTTCAGCACGAGCTGCTGAATGCAAAGGACGAGCTGAACAAAGTCAAAAGCACCAGTGAAAAGGACCGTGAGTACGCGAATGGCGTCCATAGACAGCTCACGACAGTCGCAGAGCTGCTGAAAGCTGCTGAAAAACGACTCCAGGAGCAGGAAAATTCATCGCAAAATGAGCTGAAGAGCCATAAAGCCACGCAAGAAGAGTTCACAAAGCTCCAGCAAGAGAACGAGACACTGGTGCTTGAAATGAAGGCTCTCAGAGAGCAAATCGTGAAGCAGGGCGACGGAGACAAGCTCAAGAAGAAGTACCGTGGAGAGATCAAGACGCTGCGACGTGAGAGCGAGGAGCTACGAGAAGAACTCGAGCAGCAGCGCGCAGTCACGCGGCAGCTGAAGAAACAGACCAAGCACATGCGAGACGAGCGTGATGCGTTGGCTAAGCAACTAGGAAACGTCAAGTCGGACGGCACGCATCTGACGGAGATCATCGAGTCACAACGCGAGGAAGTTCGTCGACAAGAGAGAAAGTCTCAGCAGTGGAAGCGAGCTCATCAGCAGAGTGAAAGCGAGCGCGTGGAGACGCTCAAGAGCCTGGAAGACTCGCAGATGCAGCTCACCAATATGCAAGAGACGCTGGTCGGCAAGAACGCCAGGATCGAGGAGCTCATGCTCGAAGCGCGTGAGCTCAGGCAACGACTCGAGCACACGAACGGGGATTCCCACACAAGCCAACTACAGATCGAGAAGCTACAGAGCCAGCTACAACACTTACAGAAAGAGTATGATACTCAAAAGAAACAGATCGAGGTTGTTGTCCAGCAGGAGGAGCTGGATGCCAAGGAGATGCAGCGCAAGTACCGGAAGGAGCTCCAGCACCTGAAGCAACTGCTGTCGCTCAACCAGCAGCGGACATCCGAGTCGACCCAGGACATGCACGTACTCAAGCAGGAGCTGTCCAGTGTCCAGGAGCTACTGAGGCGTTGCCACAAACAGCAGCGACGTGTGAAAACCGTCGGAGAAGAGAGCGACGATGAGATGAACTGGCGGCTTCGCCATCAAAGAGCGGAGGTCGAGAAGGCAGTTCTCCAGTCTGCGATCATGGAGCAAGTAGAGAGAGCCTGTGCCTCGTGAATAGAAGTTCACTGACTATTACTGGCCTCCTCCCTTGTTTGCACTACGTCCGTTCTTCAGCATCGCCTCGTACCGTGTCTTGAGGCGGTCAAACTCCTGTCTCAAGTACTGGTTTTCCTCCTGAAGATCCTGGATTTCTTGCTGCGCTCCATCGCTTTCAGTTGACTGGGACGCGAGTTCCTTCTGGCTGAGACGCTGAATCTGCTGCTTGAGGTTCTCGATCTCTTGCTCTTTGCCGGCCATCGCGTCCCGGAAGTTCTTACGCAAGGCGTCTGCGTTGTTCGAGTCGCTCGCTGGAGGAGCTGGATAGTACTGAGATGATGGTAGCGACCCAGGCACAAGACGCTGTGACAAGATGCATCAGTTGCGGTGCAATGACTGCATAGATAACCAGCCAAGAATCACGAACCGGAATGCGAGAAGGTGGAGGCGCTGTCATCTCCATGCCGTTCGATTGCTTAAGACTGCGAAGCTGCCGCTCTTGATCATCGAGTTGTGACTGGAGCGACTTGACCTGCTCACTCAATCGCTCCTTCTCAGCCTAATAACATACACCGATCAAGTCAGTATCCATATCCAGCTCACGGAGCATAGACCACATACGATCTTACCGCCATTGTACGAAACTGTGCTGCCTCACTCGACGGTGGCATGAGTGAATTCGTGGTACTGTTCACGTTCTGCTGTTGCTGCCGCTTGTAGTCAGCCACCATCGCTCGCAGTCGGTCCAACTCCAGTCTGTCCTCCTTGGGGAGCCCACCACCGCTCCCCCCACTTCCAATCGACGAGCTTTCCGCTGTACGGGCTCGCTTAGCCTCCTGCAGCTTCCCCTTCCACGTCTCGAGCTGCTTCTGAAGCGCGTCGACAAGCGCGTCATCGTTCCGCGACTTGTCCACCAGCACTTGCACCTTGGTCTTGTGCTCCTGCTTCTCTTTCTCGAGCGTTTGGGTCCGCGACTTGAGCCCATCAAACTTTTTCGTGAGCTGATGCATCCGCTCCTGCAGGTCGTCGCGTTCAGCCGTGAGTTTGTCGATCATACGCTGGCGTTGCGACACCTGGGCCGAGATATCTTGCTGCGCACGTTGGTCCACGTCTGAGGATGTTTTCGTTGGAGACGATGAGGATCCATTGGAGGCAGTAGCAGCATTCGCCTTGGTTAAATCCTGCTCGAGCTTCTTCACTTTCGCCTTCAGCATCACGATCTGCTGCGCGCGGCCTCGCTTCGCCTGCTCACCATTCACACCACTGGAGCCTTCGACAAGCTCGTCGAGTGATACGTCCTCTCCGACTTCACGCACCAACGCACGCTGGGTCTTCTTCAGATCCGACTGCAGCTTATCGTGCTTGATACGCATATCCTCAAACTTTGTCTTGTACACTGCCACGCTTTCCCTTTCCTTGGCGTCCTTGACAGTCTCTGTGGTGGCTTGTGGCTCGTCCTCGGAAGATGGAACTGTGGGTAACGCTGCCGCGGTCGCGCGTGCTTGGAATCTTGCAAGCTTCAGCTTGAGAGTCTCGTTCTCTTTTTCAAGCTGGATCTTGGCGGTTTCCATCGCTTTACACTGCTTCACAGCGTCCACAGCAAGCTGCTTTTCACGTTGGAGCGACCGCTTCAGCTGGCGAAGCGACTTGGCCTGATGGACGATCTTGTGGTCACGAATATCCTACGCAGTCCAGTTCGCGCAGTGAGTCACAGGCTTACAAGATCAAATACCAGTCCCTATACGGCATCCTTACGTGTAGCGTGCCGTCCTTATCAAGGAGAATGTCCTGCACGGCTGCCGTGCTCATCCCTGGAACAGGCGCCATTGCCTCGAGCTGGATCTGCAGCCTACGACACCACAGTATCCGTTAGCTGGGTAGTTCCTTCCTCTATGGTAAAGCTCACTTATTACGTGGTGAGCTGGTCTTTCAGGTCCACGACTTGTTCATGGAGTGCTGTGTTTGCGTGCGTCAGAGTCTGGATATCCTGGACCCCAGACCACTCAAAGTTGCCCTGGAATCCGGTACTCGCCCCCGGTGCGTCACCATTGTTATCTTTCTCGTCTTCCTCTTGGCCATGGTGATGGTCCTGTGGCTTATTAAGCCTGTGCTTCACGGGGGACTCGTACTCTGGTCGATGGCGGGCTTGGCCTGCATCTTCGTCATCGTCATCAGACGAAGAGCTGTCATCTTCGAACTGGGGAAGCACGAGCTTGTCGTCGGTCCGTGGCGTGTTGTGTGGGCGACGCATCGTGACGTCGATCATCTTCTTACCATCGGGCAGCGTCTGCACGTGCGTGCTCTCAACCTCCATGGTCGCCGCAGACACCCCGCCACGGATCAAGGGGATCGCGCTCGGCTTCTTCAGCATGACGACAGTCTACTGTTAGGAATCCCAAGCTTCGTACGCTGCGATTGATAGTGTAGGAAACGCGTTTATTTTGGCATCTTCACACTCACACTCAGCATGCTTGGGAATAGAAATACTACGATGGCAATTGTGATGGCAAGCTATACTCGGCGACTTTCTGCTGGAACGATTCACACATGACTTGACGCGCTTATAACTCTACGCGCCCGGGCCAGACGACACCTGCGGCATGAACTTCTGGTAGATCTGCGAGCGGTTCACGGCCTGGTGCTGCTGGCCCGATCGAGAAGTCTGGGAGGATCCAGCCGAGTCCGTCGAGTACGTTCTGCTTGGTGGAGCTGCCGTGGATCGCGACGGAGGCTGGGCTTGGTTCTGTGAAGCAATGTTGAGCTCGGCAAAGTCGCCGACCAGGCCGTCCGAACCGAGTTTATCGGATCTCATAGGCCGTGGCTGTTGTATGGCTTGCTGCGTGGATGCGGCAGGCGCTGATGAAGGTGCCTTACTGGCTTTGACTACAGTTTCGACACCAGCATCCTTGGCGGAGCCTGCCGTGGCCTGTCGGTTACGAGTAGCAGCCAAGCCCGAGGCCGTGGCCTTATTGAGCTGGTCAAAGAGATCGCGCTGCTTGAAGAAGAGCTGCAGGTTCAGCAGTCGGCCCGAGTCGATGTGCATGTGGCCGAAGCCACGGATCTCAATCAGCTCACCGTTGCCTCGCACGCCACGGTATCGGCCAGTGAAGCGTCCCCAGTGACGCCACGAGAAGTGACATTGTGGTGGCTGCGTGTACACGTCGAGCACTTCCATCGGGAAGCCCTGCGTGAATGCCTCTGCCAGGATCGCGCGAGGGTCCTTCTGCTCCTCGCCGTCGCGCAGCTCCATGTCGACCTCGTAATCGTTTAGGTAGAGCAGTCCAAAGAGATCGTTCTCTCGAATGGCGTACCCGGGGATCTTGTCACCGTCGTTAACGCGGATGTAGAAGTACTCTTGACGCACACTCGTCCACTCACTGTACAGCGCCTTGTGCGTCGCTTCCATGAGGAACGTTTGGCAGCACATCTCAGCGTACGACTCCAGAGGCGTGTTTTCATCGTCGCGTGTCTTGCCTTGAACGTACTCCAGATCGCT
Organism: Pythium brachiatum; assembly: GCA_023337615.1. Lineage (NCBI taxonomy): Eukaryota > Oomycota > Peronosporomycetes > Pythiales > Pythiaceae > Pythium > Pythium brachiatum. The sequence goes on along the minus strand of JAADXI010000257.1, from coordinate 7,260 downwards.
CAGAATGTACTCGGGCGGTCCGTACCGCCACTTGGTGCCCTTGATGTTGTCGAGACCTCCACGCATCGGCGGCTTGGCTCCCTTGGCCATGAGCTCGTCCATCTCCTTCCTCGCCTTCTGCAGCTTGCTGTCCGAGATCGAGATCGCCGAGCCTGAGGCTGGCACAAACAGCAATACATTGCCCGACGCCGGCACAGTCGAAGCTGGCGTGGACGCCGAGTCCACAGAGGCTGTGCTGCGGCCTTGGTGGTGTGGGTGGAGCGGGTAGTTCATCGAGTGGTGCGACGGCGAGGCCGATACATCCGAGTGCCGCGAGCTACGCGAGGACAACGGCGTAGAGATCTTCCCGGGCACGGCGCCTCGCGCGTGCTGCTGCTGCTGTGCCTCGTGCAAGTCAGCCACCGATACCGAGCGGCCCATGGGCGTGTTATTCTCCACGCCACCAGACGCACCGGTGGTCGCATTGGACGCCGTGCCTGCGCGTCGTGCGGTCTGCACGCGGTGGAACGCCATGATCCAATCCTCACAGACTTCGCGTGTCGGCGCAATGAACTTGGTCGACGTGCACTTGGATTCATCGCCCGAGATCACGGCAATCGACCGGTCAAACGCACCGGAATCGCCGGCGCGATCGGCGCGCAGCACAGAGCACACCAGCATTGGGTCATTGCTCTTGGATTTCTCCATAGTGAGGTGTCTCCGCAGCGGCACGCCGCTGGCCAGCCACTCGTCGAACTGCATCTCGTCGCGGAAGCAGAACAGCTCGGGCCCGCGCGGCGTTAGGAAGTAGAACCGCTTCTCGTATCCCTTGAGCAGTCCTTTCTTGACCAGTAGATAGCCCTTCATGAGAATCGGTGGTGACGCCGACTTGGAGACGCCGGAGCTCGAGCCAGTGGACGACGTGTCAGCAACGCACGTCGGGTCCGTGGGCGGAGGGAAGCTCAGTGCTTTCATAGAGGAGGACGACGGTGGGCGTGAGTTGTGCGTGTTGCCACGCTGGTGCTGTGGGTGGTGGTGAGACTGGTACTGTTGGGCGTGGTTGTGGTGGCTGTAGTGGTCGCCGGAAGACGCGGACGACGGCTCTGGAAAGGGCATGGAGCTCTCCGTCGAGTGGTACGCTGCGTCGCTGTTGTTGGCGAGCGCCTCGGCCGCCGCGGACGCTGTCTTGCTCGTGGATTTCTTCTTCAGGAAGCGATCGCCGAGTGCCATGGTCGACTACGCTAAGAGTGTAGAGTGCGGTAGCTGGTGGGGCTGACCGGCTCCGTTCGATGATTTGATTGTGTCACCGATGCGGTCTAACGTTTGGACTCGACGAAACGACAGCAATGATAATTCGCAGTGCTGGAACGTTCGCGGTCTATCGAAATAATACTTGGTTCAGTATGGTCCGACCAGCCAATCAAACGCGGCGTTGACGCTGATGGATGGGCCGATGGTGAGGCGAGCAGACACTGGATAGACCAGCTGGTGAAGGTTGCAACACACGCACCGCGGAAGACACGGGCCAGCAGAATAACCACGACACGTCCGTCCAGGAGACCTGGTCTACTGTATCGGTCTGTCGGATGAGCAAGCGAACCCGCGTGAAGGAGTGTTCAGTCCCAACGACTTGTTGAGACCAACTTTTGTAGACGTGTCGGCGACAAACCGACATTGTTGGGTTTAGTTTGACCAGCCTGGTCACCATTACCAGCCCTTCAACACCGCCTGGTCACCAGGCGGTGTTGAAGGGCTGGTAATGTTGCAGTCGTGGGTTCGTCCGCCGCCATCTACAGCAAACAACACCAGTAATTTAGTGAGGATGTGGATATGGAAGGCCGGGACAGCTTGACGAGGAGCGAATGGTGCGTTGCAATTCAACTTGCATGGGTCTATGAAGCGCAGCGACCGGCCAGTGGCCACACGCCGCTAGAGGTGTGCCAAGTGCAAGTCTCGCACGATCTCATTGGACAACATGGTGGAAAAGCCACGGGGCTGGTGTCAACAAAGGCACGCTCCGTTGGAGCGCTGGAGCCTCCAGCTGGCTCGCACGACCCAACGATGCACTCGTGGATGGAGAGCTCTCTTCATCATCCACGATCCCCAATGAGCCGCTGAACTCTCTGGGGAATCTCTGGGCCGTGTCGTCGCTCGTTTGCTACTGTACTGCTCGGAGAGTGGGAAGCACGCACTGCCACGTTGGCGATATATGGGCATGGGAAGCTCTATCGTGAAGTCTGTCATTATGAGCCCGTTGGTGAACATGGCGTCGAAGGAGTCTTCACAAAGGGGAGGAAATGTGTTGACCTTCGACTTTCTGAAGTCACAAATACTGGACGTCCAAGTAGTCAGTTCGCACGGTGAACCTCGCACCGAGTGAAACGGCTCTCAGATCTTCGAAAGAAATTGGGGAGGACTGTCTCTCTCAAAGAGCATATTTGAAAGGTTATTCATTTTAGTTAGCATATGGAAAGAGGACAGTTTGCTTTGTTGTGCTCTTTGAAATGCTTATGATGAAGGGTATTTATTTTTGTAATCAAACACTTGGTGACATCTGGATATGGCACAATATAGAGGGTCATTGAAGCCAATGGATGAAAATGGAGCTGCAGCCTGCAATCATCTTGATGGGCACGCGTGTACTACACAACACGCACCGCATTCCTTCCATTGCATTCCTTCTGTCGACATGGGAAAGTATTTCCATCCAGCCTCCGTGTTTACCTCGCATCGTACAGTCCTCTACTGGAGGTTGTCTACACTTGCTTTGCAAGAAAGATGGACGAACGGCTTCACAGTACGTAGATGGATGCAAGGCCTGTAACCCTGCACTGCAGGCGGAGTGCGAAGCTCCATGGACACGAGAAGCCCAAGCCTGTCCAATGACTACGTCTGACAATTATCCACTGGGCTATGCCAGCCGTCGGGTCGATCCGCACGTGCTTCAAGCACTGCTTGGGGTCTGCACTTCACCATCGGAAGCTCTACGGCTCGAAGTTTCCAGACAACGGCATTCATTGTTAAATAACCTAGGCGCTCGACGGCAGCTACTTCGCGGAAAAGCTGCAGACATGTACACACTCGCACTTGCTGAGTAGTTCTCCACTTCGCTGGCGCTTACGCGTCCTTGGCCAAGTTGTTGCTGTACTTGGCCAGCAAGTACGTCGCCTCGGCAGTCATGTTGGCTTGCAGCAGTCTCTCCATGAGCAGTTCCTGCTCGCTCTTGCCGCGGCGGGCGTTGTTGCTGGGTGGGGCAGAACGCCCCGGGCCCAGGTTTGGGTTCGCCAGGTTGCCCGACGAGTCGGAGCTGAACGAGTTGATGTACTTCAGCTTGTCCTGGTGGAAGACGTCGACTGGCTCAGGTGGAGGCGGTGGAGCCATTCGGCTGTGCAGCTCAATCACATCATGGATTTCATCATCGTCGCTCACGTCCACGTAGGTTTTCTGGTGGAGCTTCGCACTACCTGTGTGGGCGCGAATACGACTGGACGGCAGCTCTACCACTGAAGCACCGTCACTGTACTCCGAGATCGACGAAGGATCACTACTCAACCGCAGACGCCCACGGAACGACGTCTGCATGACGTCCATCTCGTGCGTGCTGTCCACCGAACCGCTGGCGAGGCGGAGGTACTTCGGTGCGTTGGAGTCACGCTTCTGGCGGAAGGCTTGGCCGTGATCCTTGGGCTGACTGACTGGTCCCCGCACTGGACCCGAGCGCTGACGGAGCGGGGGCATCGGAGGCTGTGTGTCCGAGAAGCTGCCCTGATCCGACGACCCGAAACTCCGTCCACTTCGGATGCTGGCCGTTGGACTGGTGCGGATGGTGCCTTCGCTGTAGTGCTGCTGGTACCCGTGGTAGCGAGCTCCACCCATGGATGGAGGTCCACGCAGAGGCGCCGATTGCGTGGAGTAGACCGAGCTCGAGTACATTCCCGATTGGTTTGCGCTGTTGAGCGACTGGCGGTACGTGCTTGATCCCGATCCTTGGGAGGACGCGTTGTCCGAGTGGTGGCTCACGCGTGTGTTGCGCACGTATGTCCGGTCCTTCACGTCGCTCAAGCAGCGCTTGCAGAACTGCATCAAGCACGGGAAGGACGTGGTGTTCTTCGAGGGGTAGATCGGCTTGGAGATACGGCATTTCTCACACACGTTCTTGAAGATACAATCAAACAAGAGCATGAGCGATCCATTCTCAAGTACAAACACCACAAGCAGATCAACACTAAGGTGCTTACCTTGCCACAGATCTTGCAGTTCTCGGCCGATCGAAGACCGCGGACCTTTTGGTCGCAGATATCGCACGTTTTGCTGTGCAACAGAGACAACAGAGGGTGAGATTCCACGTACACAGCGCAACGTCCTGGGCTCAGCGAGCTTACCTCTGGGTGGCGCTGAAGAGGTCCTTGCCGCGAAGCATTCTCGTGAGACGCTTGGAGTGTGCGCACTCCAGCACATTGACAATCGCGAGCCACATGTCGGCGATCACTGGATCACTGCCCCAGCTTCGGGACTTGCCACCCACCGAGTGCTCGCCCTTCATGTACACACCGACCTGGCCATTCACGAGTCGACGGAAGATGTAGCACACATTCGCGGTGGATCGCACGACGCCGAACTGGTCAAACGGCGGGCACTCGTTGATGCGCACGGACTGGATGGTCAAGTAGCCGACTTCCTGGCCGTTGGCGTCGGTCGCGAGGCCCATGGTTTCGTGCCAGCACATATCGCGCTTGTGCATCGTGAGCTTGCCCGTGGGCGCGTTCGCGACCCACTTGATACCGGAGAACCGGTAGCTGAACGCCGTGTCCTCTTCGTCGCAGTCTTCTTCGTCCAGCACCTGGAGCAGACACGCATCTAGAAAGTCCGTGTGCATGATCGATCGCTGGGTCTTGAACGCCGGCGTGGATGCCGCGTAAAGCCCCCACATGACGTCCTCCATGGAGCCGACGAGGCTGCCCACACACACGACCTGCACCGCATTGCCCTGCGCGATGCCGCGCTCGCGGTAGAGCTGCACGCCCTGGCGGTCGCCGATCAGCTTCCACTGGTCCGTTCGCTGCGCGGGATGGAAGCGCGTGGCCGGGAATTCGCTGCGCAGCGTCTCCTGGACCTTCGCCTGCGCATTGCGGCGATACATGTCGTCATCTTCTGGCGTCACCGCGAGCATCGGGAAGAAGTCATCGGGGAACGGCAGCTTGACCTCTTTCAACGCGCGACCCAACATGATGAAATCTTGTGGAAGGAAGGGGGGATTTGTTGGCGTCTAAACGCGCGTGTTTTGTTGGATCGAATAGACGCTGTGGGGACGGCGTTGGATGTGGACAGGAAGGGGGAGGAGGCGATTGGTCGGACAAACTTTTCCACTGGATTCTCCGGATTCACTGGACTCTGCACTCTGGACGACTCGCGCGTTTCCGGGGTTTCTTGGTAATGCTGTGGGTTACGGTATGGACTGGGGCGCCCAGTCGCAGGCCTTCTGGACGCGAGCAAATGGCCGCCCAAGTCATCAGCTGCAGACGCTGGCGACACTCCCTCGAAGCTGCCACCGGCCTGGTTCTGTAGCAACTGATGCCCATCAGGTCAGGCGAGCAAGGAGGAGCCAGCGCCAGAAAAAAGCCAAGGCGTTGCGTGACAAATGCTGTTATAACCACTCATTGCTCATGTGATTGGACTTTTTGGGGTTTGGACATATAGACACCTGGATCTACGTGTATTTTTACATGATATAACCAACATCTGCCGATGACGCGCACGCAGGGCCACTAAACGAACACACAGCTTCTACAGCCACAACCATGGTTTTGTCCTCAGCTTACCTGCTTCTAAACAAGCGCCAAACCACTGGATACTGTACATGTTCGAGAAGATCTTCGAGGCCGTGAAGTCATGGTGACTGGGTCGGCGCGACCGTGACGGAACTGTCGGCCAAGACGGGAGACGCATCCTTGCCGTTTTGGGAATCTCCTTCCCGCCAATCTCCACTGCAGCCGGGAATCATTGCCGCTGAGGAAGCGCTTGAGGCCGATGGTGAAAACCAAGTGGAGCCCGTATGCGTGTAAGCCCCTCACGCCATGTGTCCTTCACGTTGGCCTTGTTGGAGGAAATAAAACAAATAAGTGGATTTTGGCGATTCTCCCGAACGTAAGTGGGTTATATCAATCCACTTGCATATTTTTGTAAGTGGATTATGGCAGTGTCTTGGCTCGGAGCATGAGCCCATGTGTAGGGGGGGGTAGGGAACCCCCCGAAGCATGATCGAATGCGACCCCACACTCACCAGAATTCATGATCTAAAGGCCGATAGCCCCGAAGCGAAGCGGAGCGGGCGCGAGCGCTACAGTCCGGAGCGATAGCTCCGGAACAGTCACTATCAATAATCCACTTATAAGTGGATTGATGTAACCCACTTACGTTCGGGAGAATTGCCAAAATCCACTTAAAAGATTTAATTCCTCGCCTTGTTGAAATTGCGCATTACTCGTACTCAGCAGCAAGTTGCTGCTGAGTACGAGTAAAGCGCAAAGCTGCCAGCAACCTCAGCAATATAGGACAGTACACGCATCCGACCTGACCGGCTTGGGTGTCCCCCAATGCATCAACATGTGTCCTTTACAGATTCTATCTGGAAGCCTGTCTGGAATCCAGACAGGCCCTGTGCCACAGGGAGGGGCATTTCGACAAGATATCCTCGTCAATCAGCGTCTCTTCACGGAGCGAGCGCCTTTCGTCTGAAGGGCCACAATAATCAGCTGCAGTGCCACAGTCACTTGCAGCGGATCACTTGATGTGGAGTGTACCGCAGGGATTGTACCTTGTGCGACCACTGTCACGAAGTCCACCACCCTGCAGAATTTCTGCAGCAAACTCTCTGGCAGAAAGAAGAGACGGACGGGTTTCTCTCGTCGGTCTCCTCCTCTCGAGTCCTCTTTCCGTACAACATGGAAGTTGAGGGATGCATTCCGGTGGAATGCAGACTGCGAGTTCGAGGCGCAGCATCACTGTATTCTCACCGATACAGCAGTCTAATAGATCCACACACCCTCCTCGTGTCGACACCTGGCCGACACCCACAGTAACTACGTTGTGTGCATTCGCGTGTGTGTTCTCTTCGCATGGCGCCACATCGAAATCTTTGATATGCACTGGGCGCTCAAGTTCAGCATGCGGTCTCGCGCTGCAGCGGGTGCGGCAGAGCGCCGTGGTCCAGAATCTTGTGGGTTCATTACTTGAGCCAACGCAGCGAGGGTGCCAAGAATCGTCGAGACAGTGGGAGCCACG
>JAADXI010000256.1:0-28871 GCA_023337615.1 Pythium brachiatum | reverse complement strand
GCACTGCTTCTGACTCAGAAGCAGTGCTGGCGCCATCACGGGGAAGCTCTGTTTGTGTTGAGAAGTTCTGACTCTTCAAACTGCAGCGAATGTTCCCAGCATAAATTCCCACAGGATATCAGACAGTCCAACTACTATGTAAAGGCAGCTGGTGATGATCATGTTTATCATCTGCTGCAGGTTTCAGCATCTGGCTCTTTCGAACGCGTCGTCGCAATTGCACACTGGGTGGCGCCAGCTGTTTTGCCGCACTTCCAATGGCGTTTGGGTTGTTGGAGCTCTTCGCCTGGAAGAGCTCTCTCTCTCTTTATTCATAAGCAGGCGTCCTCCCCATTATCACCTTCGCCAGGACGTGCCCGCATCTCCAAGCAAAGAGTACCGGTACCGATCTCTAAGATGGTGTCGTTTGTGTACGCGAGTGTGGCGGCCGCGCTGTGTGCGTTGGCGTCGCTCAGCGGCTCCGTGGACGCGCTGGACAAGCAGCTCTACGGCCTCAACTATGACCTGCGCCAGGGTCCGGACTGGGATCCGAGCAAGTGTAAGACGGCCGCGACTATCGCCAAGGACCTCAAGACGCTCAGCACGATCACCAAGCGCGTGCGCACGTACGCTTTGACGGACTGCGACGTGCGTCCCGTGCTCACGGAGGCCAAGAAGAACGGCATGACCGTGTGGCTCGGCGTCTGGGTCTCGGCCGACGCAGCGCAGTACAACAACGAAGTCGCGATGGCGCAGAAGCTGCTGGACGAAGGACTCATTGACGCGAACGTGGTGGGTTTCAATGTCGGTAGTGAGGCTGTGTACCGTGGCGACATCACGGCCGAGCAGGCGGTGAGCTACATCACGGATTTCAAGGCGTGGCTCAAGAAGAATAGCCTGAAGATCCCGGTGGCGGTCACAGACATCATCGACACCATGATCGCGCACCCAGAGATCGTGGAGGCTGGTGACGTGGTGACGATCAACCAGTTCCCATTCTGGGAGCGGATTGATGCTGGCAAGGCCGCGGCGCAGTTCAAGACGCGTATCCAGCCGCTGCTCGAGCTCGCCGGTGATAAGGACGTGTACATCACGGAGACGGGCTGGTCGTCGGGTGGTGAGAACGTCAACGCGTCCGATGCGTCGCCTGCCCAAGCTGGGGTACGTTTGATCAAATCGTATTGTGCGATTGTGTTTAGTGTGGACGCTAACTTGTCCTCTGTCGTTGCAATAGCGTTACTTGAACGACTTTTACCAGCTCGCGACGGCCCAGAAGTGGAAGTACTACTACTTCCAGGGCTTTGATTCCGAGTACAAGGCGCTGCTGCCAAACGAGGAGAAGACTGTGGAGGCGTACTTCGGCCTGTTCTCGTCCGCGGGTGTGATGAAGTCGGCGTACGCCGACCTGAAGATCGGCGACTTGACGACCGTCTCCAAGGAGACCTCGGCGCCAACCACCTCCGACAAATCCTCGAGCAAGTCCTCAGACAAGTCCTCGAGCAAGTCCTCGGGTAAGTCGTCTGCTGCTGGTAGTGCCGCGGACGCGTCGGAGACTACGTCGTCCAAGTCGGGCAAGGACGAGACGGACACCACGGACGCTGGTCCCGCCAAGGTCAACGCTGGCTCGGCCGACTCGGCCGTGGATGTGTCCAAGCCATCGGCCTCAAAGAACTCGACGGCCAAGGGCTCGAGCTCCAACTCGACGACCAAGACGAACGCCGCGGTCGCGGTCTCGACCTCGTCGCTGGCCAGTGCGCTGAGCGCTGCGATCGTGGTCGCGTCGGTGGTGCTCGTGAGCTTCTAAACGCGCTGGTGGAAGTAAGCCAGCCATCTACTGCTCCGCAGCAACCATAGAAACGCTGTATGTGTCCGTGCCGGTACTCGCTACGCAATTTTGTGCCGAGTGAATCAGTTCATCAATAAAAAAGTTCGTTATCACCCTCACCTCCATACTGAACGTCCATTGCTGTTGGTACTAGAATGAAGCGCATCACGGTATTCTCACAATCACATCACCACCTTTGTGCCTAAGATCGCCGCGAGTCGTTCCTGTTGCGCGGTGGAAAGTTTGTTGGACGCGTGGAACATCGATTGGCCGAGCGACTCGTACAACGTGCGGATCAGGCGAGCATTGACGTCTTTGACTTCGCTCTTGGCTTCCTTGAGCAGATCCAACGCCAGTGGAAGGACGTATCTACAACAGCACAGTAGATCCGCATCAGCTCTTGCTCAGCAATATCCGATCAGTCAGTTGCGCTATGCTTTACCTTGTGAGTGCAGACTGGTTCTTGTCGTCTCCGCTCGAAGCGAGTTGGTCCAATACTTCCAGCAACGCGGGCTTGACGCGGGAGTTGGCGTGGCGAGCGACTGCTGCAAAGTGCTGACACAGTAGACGCGCGTCCACGCTGGAGCACAGTGTCTGGATGGCTGCGTGCGCGAGAGACGACTGCTTGGGGTTGCTCGCAGCGAGGCCCTTGGCGACCGCGGGGACAAACAGCGACAGCACCAGCTCCATGCCATTGCCAAGAGAAGAGATCATCGCGGGAAGCATCTCCATCGCCTGTGTGCTCACCTTGGCGTTGCCGTCTTCCATGCGCTTGAGAATCGAGTCAAACAGCAGTGTGATCTTCCCACTCTCACAGAGCCCGGCGCTGAATTTGGCAGTGAAGTCCATGGCTTCGTTCAACGCGTCGAATCGGTCTTTCCAGTTGCCACTGTCAAGCTTCTTGAGGAGATTCCCCAACTCTTCCGCATCGACCGTCGACCCACGGCGGTTTAAAGCAGCAGCGTTGGCTGGCTGCTTCGCTCCGCTCAATGCTGCTGCTGACTTCCCGCTTTCCTTCCCAACAACTTCTCTCTCATTCTTCACTGGGTTCGTCGCTTTGGTGCTGGTCTTCTCAGCGCGTGAGGCCGCCACAGGCATCGCCCTGCGTGCTGTGAGAAGCGAGTCCACCTTGGAGTGAACTCCAGAAGGCAGCAGCTTCTTGAGCTTATCAGCATTCATCCCTTGCTCCGTGAACAGATAGAGAAGCGACTGCTTCGCTGCATCGCGGACTTCGTTGTTGGAGTCTTCCAGGCATTTGCCGATCACGTTAAAGATCGAGCCAAGCTCCTTGCTCGAATGGATCTGGTCTGCTAAACCCACGATCACCGTGTGCATTGCGCGTGCGACCTCCCGTCGAATGGGAATCGCTCGACTCGACAAGTTCGCGGCAATCGAATACACAACGCGCGCCGTGGAGCAGTTGAGAATCACCGCGTTGATCGACGAAGTAGCAGACTCGCACACAAACGTATTGGAATCCAGGCTTCGCTTCATCAGCACGGGGATGATGTTGTCCACTTCACCGTCCATGAGTTTCCCCAGCGTCGAGCACATTGAATCCAACGCAAGCAGTGCATTCTTGGATACCGAGGACCGCAAATTGGGCACCTGCTTGAGGATTTCCGTCACAATCGGGTGAATCTTGTCTTCCAGCGTCTTCGAATGGTGAGTTGCCACCCTTCGAATGGTCGTTAGCGCGTCAAAATTGGCCTCCCAATCGTCGAGACGCAACTGCTTGATGGCTTTGGCAGTGTCTTGCTTGGGATCTTTCAATGGAGTGAGCTCGTGGGCCTCGAGATATCGAGGCTCCTGCTTGCCTGGGCCGGGGCCACCGGGGAGAGAGCCTCTCTTTGGAGCTTTATCACCATCCTCAGCACCGCCATCGATGGCGTTTGTTCGAGCCTCTTGTCGTTTCCTAGTCGCAAGAGAGATCGGCCGCGCAGCTGCCTGCTTTTTCTCAGGGCTTGGTTCGGGGCTGTACGTCTCGAGCTCGTCGTCGGCATTTGCAAGCTCCTGCTCAAGCTTCTGCTTTGCTTCAAGCCGCTTCTTTGTGGCTAAAGATATCGGAGCCACGCGCTTCTTCGCTGGCACATCGACAAACGGTTCAGGCTCGACTGCTTCTTCAAAGTACTCCTCTGGAGGAGCTTGCTTCAGCGGCTTGATCGGACGGTCCTCCGTCATCAATGTAGGTGCGGGGATACTGCGCCTTGCCTCCAGTTTGCTTGGCGGCGTTCTCGTCGTCGCTTGCTTTTGTCTCGGTTCACTCTCTTCATCGGTTGCATCATCTCGAGGTGTGCGGAAGGCGCGGCTGGTCCTTTCTACCGCAGGTTGATACTCCCCATCAAACTCGTCCTCCTGCTTTTGTTGGATCGTCTTCGCCTTGGTTTTCGCAGGCTGAGCGGCCGGCGGTGGCTGCTGAGCAGCGTAGCCGGCACTTGCAAAGTCAAAATCGCCCTCCTGAGGGTTCAAGTAGCGATTGGGGTTGGCCACTTGCTTACTACTCGCAGATTTCTTGAGCAGCTCGGTTTTTCGCTTGAGTGCGTGCAGTTTGTCGGCCACTGGCTCGCCAGGAGCACTCGCGATCTCTCGTTGAGCAGCTCCGTGGTGGTCTGCGTGAGAAGATCGAATATGATCGGCTGTATCTCGGCGATTCGTATCGTTTAGCTTTACAGCGCTCCGATCATGATGATGTGTGTCAGCCTCGGCTCGGGATCGTTGGGCGATAGTTGAGTGGCGGACGTGGCTTAAAACTGGCGACACCTCCCGCAATTCTGACTCGACGTCCAGGAAACCATCGCCGTGGTCGTATCCATTGGCTTCCTGCCGTTGATCTTGGGCTATGGCAGCTCGCACCGGGGAGCGGGTAGGCTGTGCTTTCGTTCGATCCCCGCTTGTCTTGCTATCGTCAACTTTGGCCACGTTGCTCATCTTGAGCTGTCCATTCTCGAGAAGCACCGGCAGCGACTTGTGGCGTAGTCGTCCGTACAACGCTTCCAGATCGATTCTCTCCAGCGTGTACTCGTCGAGTTTCTCTTCGATGACCGCGCACACGTCCTGGCGAGTGACACTTGCCAGCACGGCAGCGACCTCAAGGGCCATTTGCCGCACGCGAGAGCTTCCATCACCGAGCGCTCGTCCCAGCGCGTTCAAGGACTTGTCGTTCACCACGCCTTTCGTTGAGATTGCTTGGGCTTGGGCTGTGAGCAGGAGAACTATCCAGACGCGGGCAGCCTCCTCTCGAATCTGGAGCCGTCGGTGCTGAAGCGAACTCAGGAACGCGTTGCTTAGCAAAGCGGTAGACACCAGTCGACCTGAGAAGACTGTCTGGAACAACGTGTACACGTGCGTCGTGATCTCGCTGTCTTCCGAGTAGTTTGCAGCAGTTTCAATGAGCCCAGGCATAAGCCGCTCCAGCAACGACTTTGCGTCTACAATGTCTCCGTCATCGCCGTCGTCCTCGCCAATCTCGAGCTTGTAGAAGACTAACCTTTGGATCTGCAGCGATCGCTTGACAAGGTGGACATCGATATCCTGCAACAGGCGAAGAAGAACCTCAATGAGCTCCATCAGCGGTTCCATTGCATCTGCATTCGCTGCAGTGCGAACGAGCCGACGATCCACGTGCTTCGCACAGGCGTAGAGCTGCTCGACGGCCGCTGTTCGCTTCTTCCACTCAGCGTTTGAATTCCCCGTGTTTCCATTCAGCGTGTCGATGATATCCGCTGGGACGAAGCCAAAGCGCAGCGTCGTCACGGAAGCTGGCGCGGAGGGAAGACTGGCGCGCATCTTGAGCACTTGGGAAGCACTGACACTGGACGACATGTTCACGCCACTACCAACAGCGCTCGCGACGCTCACAAACTCTAGGATATGTGAGCCATGGGCCTTTAGAGTCGTCTTGTCTTCCTTGCTCAGGAATTCCATGACTTCCTGGAAGCCCGACGGTCCCCAGTAGAGCTGGATCTTGGCAATCGCTTCTTCCGCCGCAACAACCACCCGCTCATCGGAGTCTTCCAGTGTCGGCACGATCGCTTGCGTGAGCTCTGTGAACAGCGTCGTATCCACACGCGCAGCTCCTGCTTTCTTTCCGCCTCCATTAGCCGCTGCAACCGCGGCGTTGCGCCTTCCGTAGCGCTCATCAAGCAGCCGCACAATCGCCAGCAGCGCTGCCTCACGCACACTCGCACGTGTGTGCGCGATACCTAGATTCACGAGCACATTCACGACGCCCGCGAGGTCGTTGGTAGCGTTCACATACTTGCGGAAGACGTGGAAGGTTTCCTCATGGAGCGAATTGGTTTCCGCGCCACCAAGGTCGTCCGCGTGGCCATCACTGTGATCACTTCCATCATCATCTCGGTGAGATTCCAAGAGATTGCCTCGCGGCAAGCGAGAGATTAAGTGCGGTAGGATAGACGCCAGGATCTGCTCGACGTCGTCACGAAGCACGTCGATCACGTCGGTCAGCAGCAGCAGCGTCTCGCGGGCGATGCGCGGGTCTTCGTCGCTCAGACGTCGACGCAGACAGTGCAGGAAACGCCGTGGGTTGCGCACTGGTAGCTGCGCGCGCTCGACTGCAGCGCGCTTGCGCAGTCGCTGAATCGTATCCCATCGCACGCTCGCGTCGTCGTCTTCGAGTTGATACACTAGCGTGTCCACACTGGAGCTGCTATCCATCACGTTGAGATCTGACCAAGGCTACGCTCCTCCAGCCTCCTCCTGAAGAGCCTCACAGTGAACAGCTGCCACGATCCAGCCTATTATTGACCATGCCGTCATCGTCACCCGCCATAATTCGAGAATTCACGCACGTTCAATCGCGTGTCGTCCCGAAATGGCTTCAAGCCGTCCTTTCTCGCCGTCTAATTAGCCTGAGCTAGCTTTCTTCAACCCGGGTTTAGCAGAAATCATTTTCTGACAAAATGTAGGTAAAATCTAACATCCAAGATCTGACTGGTTTGCTATTTTCAGCCAATCGGCATGCAGATCTGTTTGCCGGTTTGAACGTTTGAAAAGAAAAGAGACCGTCACAGACACGACAGGCGGCCACCCGACATCCCAAGTCGGTGCCATTTCCATTCGCTCTCTCTCCATTGAGATTCCCCCACGCGACACAGCCACTATGATGGACCGCAACGACCCCGAGCTGCAGATGCTGTGGTCGCCACTGAGCCGCGAAGGCCAGGAGCGCTTCACGAAGCTGCGCGCCGCGATCCGCACGGCCTACGGGCCGCAGAGCCACACGCCACAACCCAGCCAGGAGCAGCGGCTACGCGAGCGCTACGCCAAGGCCGCGCGGCGGTCTGCGGACGAGATGTTCTTCGAGACGTTTGGCTCTGCGGAGCAACTACTGCGGCAGAGTGAAGACGATGAAATGTGCGCTGATCTATTTGTGCGTGGAGGCGCGAAGGCCGCCGTTCAGCCACGAGGAGTAGCCATCACTGAGCCAGAGACCGAGTCGACGCCACTACGACCAGTATCTAACAACACTACATCGGCATTTCCCAGTACCGCATACTCTGCAGTCGCAAATGGAACGACTGCAGGCTTGTCGGTGTCATCATCGTTTGGCTTCCAAGCTACAGCGCATGTGAGCCAGTTGGCCAAGCCGACGCGATTGAAGACGCCCAAGCGGATCTCCCTCAAGCGTCCACGCGTTGATGAGAGCAGCGCTGAGAAGGCGCTGCCACTACGCAAGCAGCGAGTCTCGCTCGCCGATACGACGAATCTCATGCACGCGTCGACCAGCAAGACGACAATGACCAACCCGTGGGATCGCCACGGACTCAAGGCCGCTGTATTAACTGTGGTCAAGCCCTTCGGCGTGCACGCCTCGCAAGCGACGATGGCGACGTCTGCGTTTGGATCTCTGCGTGCGCCGTCCGTAGCACGGCCAACCTCCGTGGAGGTGTCCAGCTCCATTCCAACGACGCGAGTATTCGCATTGAGGTAAACGACCAGCCAAGACCAGTTGAGAAAGGCTACCAGGACGAGAAAGGCGGTGGTACAGTTACACGGAAGAGAAGCCGCCGATTATGAGTGATGAATGCAAGACGTACGCGTATATTTAGTGTCTTAGAGAGAAGGCGAGAGCGAGCGAGTGAGAGGAGGAAGTGGTAGCTAGAGGCTAGATTTGCTTGTAGTGAGGTAGAATGGAATACAGATACCGGTACTACCAGCACCCATCACGGACTGAGGCGGCGTTTTCCCTAGTAGATCATGGCTTCCATGCGGTTCAGGCGCTCGTTGGTACCTGGTGGCAGGCGGAACTTGATCATACCGGCGAAACTCACGACCAACTCGGCCTTTTCTCGCAGCGTCTGGATCGCCACTCGCTTCACTTCGCCCGTGGTCTGCACCTTCAAGCGTTCCGTATCACGTACAAGGCTCTCCACGTATCCCAGCATGAGCACGTGGAAGTTCTGGCGAACGGTCTCGTCAAAGGCATGGAATCGGTCCACACACACGGAGAGGTTGTTCGCATCGGGCGTTGGGATCACTTCAAGCTCGTCAACGAATCGGATCGCGTCTTCATACTGCTGGCGTTCGTAGAGCTCGAGGAAGATGTTGATGTTGAGCAGCGTCTGGAACGCCACCGCGGCCGTACGCGCGTACTTGTTGGCGAGGCTTTGCACCCATGGGAATCGCATCCACTTCTCAGCAAACTCCTTGGCGACACGGAACCACTCTTCGCGTTCTGTGCGTGGAGCCGATACCATCGAGGCGAGCTGTGTGTTGAGCAATGCGATGGCACCTTCGACATCGCCAGCACACTTGAGCAAAGCGTACGCATCGTGTGGACGGCCACGCGCTTCGGCCTTACGCGCCGCAGAGAGAATCAAATCGCGGATCTCTTCGTCGGCGACATCCTTGAGAAGACGGTCCAATGCGCCACGTGTGCGGCTACCATCCGTGTTGTTCGTGAACCCTGCGAGCGTGTCGAACTTACGGGTTTCGAGTAGCAGCTCACTGAAGAGCTCCTTCTTGGCTGGAAGATCCGAGATGCAGGCAATGTATTCCGCAGCCTCAGTTGGGTTGGTGCGCTGGAAGCCGTGGGTGTACTGGCGAACAAGTCGCACGAAGTCGACGCTGAGCTCGTCCTCCTCGCCGGACGGGAACGGCGAGCAGTGCAGCAGGCCGTAGTAGTTCAGGGCGATGGCAAAATGAGTCGCCTCCAACAGGAACCCCCGCGAGCCGATGTACTTGATCGCAGCTTCGAAATCTTGCGCGATGAGCAAGATCTGGAAATACAGGAACGGGGAGTACGCACCGTTGCCATCGGCCTTGGCGCTTTCGAAGTGCGACGGGCCAAACTTGTGGATGCTTTTCGCCAGTCGAGTGATAGAATACGCGCTGTCAGGAGCCGAGGTGTTGCGCGACACGCGCTGCACGAAGCTCAGACGCTGCCACAGGTAGTCTTCAATGGTCGTGAGGATACGAGGCTCGCTGGCGTTCGCGTTACCGAAACACAGCAGGTTGAGTACGCATCGTTCGTACGAGTTCACGACCGAAACCGCATCAATCGAGGCACTGGTGAGGCGGTGGTAGCGATCCACGAGGTGGCTGTACTCTCCTGGGAACTGCTTGGCGAAGGCACTCAATGGCGCGATGTTACGGTCCGTGAACGAGCGCTTCTGGTGGGCACGGTAGTGCAGCCCGCAGAGCACGTTCTCATCGACTGGCGAGTCACCCGTACGCATGTAGCTGGTCGCAAGATCGATGGCATCCTGCTCACCGCCGCATCGCAAGCAGTAGTAGATCAGCGCCCAGATATCCACTTCGTCCGAACTGCTTCGCGATGGCGCGCCCGGGAAC
Organism: Pythium brachiatum; assembly: GCA_023337615.1. NCBI lineage: Eukaryota > Oomycota > Peronosporomycetes > Pythiales > Pythiaceae > Pythium > Pythium brachiatum. The sequence goes on along the minus strand of JAADXI010000256.1, from coordinate 19,252 downwards.
GACGAGCTCTGCAGGTATTTCACAAAGGCACGGACACTGGAGACGAGATCTGGGATGCCACCGATCGGCAAATGGTTCTTCTGGACGGTCTGCTGAACGAACGCCTTGAACTGGTTCTCCAAGAACACGCGCGCACCGAACGCGAACTTCTGCTCCACCAGGATGCGCTGGCCTTCATCATGTTCATCGAGACCAGCGTACTCATGCTCGGATGCGAGCTGTGTGCGCGACTTGAGGTCGCCACCAGCGAGCATGTTGCCCACCACCTGCCAGCACTTGAGCACGGCCTCCCACTTGGATCCGACGGTGGAGCTGGACACGTTTTCCCCACAGATGCGCTGGAAGCCGCCCGTCACGTCGAACTGGCCGCGCGTGCCTGGGATGCGGCTGGCGTTGAGGTCGCGGACCACGCTGAAGTACTGCTTCATCTCATCATTCATCTGGCTGTCGACACCCAACTGCGACAGGTTCAGCGTGCCACCGCCCGTGCCGTTGCTGCTGGTCGGTGCAAAGTACGATCCCGACTGCGACAGATCGAAGCGTGGCTGGCCATTGAACGTCGCGCCGCCCAGACCAAAGCCCGTCACGTTGTTCGCCTCGCGACGCGCAAACACGTTGCTCTCGTTGAGCTGCTCGACGATCCGCGGGTAGTTGCGCACGCCGAGCTGCTTGGAGCTACCGAGATCCTCGAGAAGCTGCTGCTTGGCCAGCTCAAAGTCGTCGATCATCGCCTGGTTCATGCGCTCGTGGGTCGCCTCCATCGTGCGGCGGTTCACGTCTTCGATCGCCGTCAAGATGATCATCTCGTGGTGGTGCGTGAGGTATCCTTCGATGTCCGTCTCGCCCAACGGCGTCTCCGGCTCAAAGCCTGGCGTGATCTCAAACGCCTGTAGCTCCTTCGAGAGCTTCTCGGCGTCAATGCCCTTGGCAGCCAGCAGAAAGTTGGCTTTATCCACCGACACCTTGGCACTGGAACTCGCTGGACGCTTCTTGTTCACAAACGCCGACGCGCGACTGGCATCCGAGCCGCTTGGCGCTGCCTGGGAGCTGCTCTGCTGCTGGTAAAAGAACGACCGCGACGCGTCATCGAGCTGCTCGAGACTCTTTTCCAGGCGCGGGATCCCGAAGTCATCGATCGCTGTCGTGAGCTTCAGCGAGCTCTGGTACAGCGACTTGAAATCCACGTCTCCGGACGACATGCTTATATACGTTCTCACTAACGCGTCGTCACTCCAGTGCCCACAGAAGCCTCTCTAATCGCACGCACGGCGGTTCAGGAATCCAGTCGCTTGACTGCTTTGGGTTTCCACGGCCGATGGGATGGATTGGCGTCGCCAACAAAATGGGGGTTGGCGCCATTCGTACTTCCCACGTCAACCCACAGTACTACCTCCAACAAAATGTGTACCACGCTAATCTACGACTAATCTAGGACGAGGGCCGTAAAAACTCATCCACACTATGTTGGGTTGAAGCCAGAGCAAAACAAGAGAGAGAGAGAGAGAAAGAGACTGAGATACACTGGTCCCTCGTTGGAAGCGTTTCCAATTCGGGACACGTTCCTCCCACTCCTTTCCCCTAATGTTTGTCGGTCGTCGAGCGAGCCCCCAACGACCGCGCGACAGTCGCCCCCTCTTCACTGTACCCGACGACCACGGCCCGACCAAGAAGGGGAGGGAGCTGCACAGCGCAAGAGCGACGCCAGCGCACGCGAGCGGACGCCCGTAGATCTCCACGCACGCGCCCACGGTCTCCTGCACTCGTAGGAGCACGCGCTCGCGAAGAAAGCGCGGAAAACCACCCACAGGCGCGCCCAGCAGAAGCTTCCGTCGAAACGCCACCCCAGTTCCCCCTAGCGGAACGGCAGCGGAAGCGGTTTGGAAGCTGCCGCGGCGAGCAGCGCCTGCTCCATTCGATCCATAGATAAGGTACGGACAGACTCTTCGTCTTTGCCACGCCCGGTGGCAGAAGTATACGAAAGACTGACGAAAAGATCACGATTATGATCGGCGCGTTGGCGTGGATCTTGGTGGATATTGCGTAGCAGACACGACACTAGCGCACAGAGCAGACAGCGGACAGCATGGGGCGCAAGTGTATGGAGTGCGAGTTCCCGCAGAACCCGTCGGATGCTGTGAACTGCAAGGCCTGCGGCACGGAGCTGCTCAAGGTCGTGGTGATCGAGCTGCCGGCCAAGGAAAAGCTCGGCGTGAAGCTTAAGCCGCCGAAAAACGGCGTGATCGATCGCGGTCTCGGCATTGATAACATCGACAACCCGCTGCTGGAAGGCAAAGTGCTGGCGGGCGATTTGATCGTCGCGATCGGCGGCAATGACGTGGACCAAATGGGCTTTTCCGATGCGATTGATCTCATCCGAAAGCTGCCGCGGCCACTGGCGATCTCCTTTGAAGTGGATGAGAAGCGACGTGCCCAGGTCCAAGCCGAGAAGGCGCGTGCGAACCAGTCGAACGAGGAGCTGGACAAGGACCTCACGACCTACGCCGTGGTGTTTGACGAAGGCCCGATGGGTTTAAACCTGGAAGAAGCGCTGCGGTACGGTATCGACGGCGCGGTTGTGCGTGCACTGAAGGGCCAAGCCAAGACCAACGGCCAGATCTCGATCGGTGATATCGTGTACAAGGTGAACGACACGGAGGTGCTGTGTATGCCGTACCCGGAAGTCATGGAGGTGCTGCGAACGACGCCGTCGCCCAAGACGATCCAGTTCGTGCCCAAGGAGAAGCTCGCCGATGTCCAGCGCGTGAACTCGCGCCACTCGGAGAGTTTCAAGTTCCGCCCGTCCACGCCCAGTGCCAAGAAGCTGATCAGCAGCGCACGAATGCCCAAGGTGGACGACGCCCACAACGGAACCGATGATACCAAGTCGATCGCGCAGCTCATTATGGACAACCAGAACGCGACCATCAAGAAAGGACGCATGTACAAGCAGGGCCGTGTCATGCGCAACTGGAAGTCGCGCTACTTTGTGCTCAGTGTGTCCAAGATCGAGTACTTTAAGAGCCCGAGCTCGACAACGGCGCGTGGCGAGCTGAGCTTCTTGGACCACCGCTGCTCGGTGCGTTCGCTGCGTGGTTCGTCGGACGTGGTGTGCAAATCGCCAAACGTTGTGGCCGAGTTCCTGCTCGAGCTGCGCGTCGACGACCGCAAGCTGGTCATGGCCTGCACGTCCGAGGCGGACAAGAAAGGCTGGATGGACGCGATGAAGCTGGCTATCGATGCCTCCAAGACAGTCGGCCGCACTGCCTCGCTGGGCGAGTCGCTCAGCTTGGCCAAGCAGCTGCGTCACCAGCGTACTGGCAGTATGTCGGGTAACGCGGCGTTCTTGGACCGCAATGCCAACGGTCGTCTGTCGCAGTTCAACTACGATGCATTCCCAACGCCTGTCGTGCACGTGACGGTGTTGTCGGCCACGAACTTGACCAAGTCGGGCAGCTCAGTCAACCCGCAGTGTGAGGTCACGCTAAACCACGAGACGTTCCAGACCACAGTCGTCAAGGGCCAGCGTTCGCCGGTGTGGGAACAGGACAACTCAGCGTCGTTCGAAGCGCCGGCAGAGGACATGGTCATTGAGATCCGACTCTTTGACCAGCGTTTGTTCCGCCACCGCGATCTGCTCGCGTCACTGACGATCCCGTTGAAGTCGTTGCCGAACATGAACAAGGTCACCAAGAACTACCCGTTGGCTCTCGCGAGTCGTACCGCTGGTGCGATGATCACGTTGTCGCTGGAGTACATCAACAAGGCAAAGGCCTTCCAGCAGGAGCAGGAGCGCTTGCGTCTTGGCGATGATCTCCAGCGCACTGCCGTGATGAACGAGAGCGACGAGATGATCAAGATCCAGAACGAGGCCCAACAGGCTGCTGATGAGGCTACGATGGTCGCTCAGCGCGCCGAGGAAGAAGCGCGTAGCTTGTTGGAGAACGCGAGAAACAAGGCCGAGGCAGCTATGGCCGCGGCTCGCGAAGAGCAGGAGCAAGGAAAGGCTGCTGTCGAGGCTGCCATGGCCGAAGCCCAGGCGGCGAAAGAGGAGGCCGATCTGCAAGCTGCGGAAGCAAAGCGTGCCCAGGAGGAGGCGCGCAAGCTCATCGAAGCCAACCGACGAATCCAGGAGCACTCGTCGCAGGCCCAGGAGCTTGGACAGTCGTCACAGTTCGGTGAATTCCGTGCGATGGTCCAGGGTGGCACGCCACACGATGTTGTCCAACAGCGAATGCGTGACGCGGGTATCGACGACACGAGCATCGCGGCGTTTTTCGACGGCATTAACTCGTACGACGAGAAGATTCGCCAGCTCCAGGCTGAAGTCGAGAAGCTGCGCAACCGTCCAAAGCAGCGTGAGGCGCCGAAGACCGAAGACATGTTTGCGCACTTGGATATGGACCAGGTCAAGCTGCTGCGTCGTCTGCTGAAGCTCGAGAAGCAGTTGCAGCAGGCCGGTATCGCCGTCGCTGCTGATATTCCGTACGAGGAAGCGAAGGCCAAGGTCGAGGAGATCGCGAAGCGAATGGGTGAGATCGGTTCCGCAGATGTGACCCACCCAGACCCAGAAATCCAGCGCTCGTTGCGTGAAGAATACTACCGTCTCGAGCAGGACATGGAGAAGTACAACACAGCTCTGATGGTGACGGACGAGTACGCTGCTGAAGAGGCACGAAAGGAGCGCGAGTGGGAAGAAGAGAACTACGAAGCCAACATGAAGGCGCTCAAGGCGATCCGACGTTCGTTGCCCGTCAACGTCAAGAACCTCTCGGAAGCCGACTTGCAGACGCTGCCCTCACCAAATGGCCGCTTTATGACGCGTGAAATCGCACGTAAGATCAAGCGTACGAACGTGCTCGAGTTACTGCGTATGGACCCGAAGGACATCATGAAGAGTCACCCGTCATCGCTGGAGAACTTGCGTGTGACCGGTCTCACTGTGACCGAGCGACGTGCGGTTCACATGCACCTGAGGGAGATTGGCGACTCGTGGAAGGCTGGCCAGAACGAGGAGCTCACGAAGCGAAAGTTCGACTGGTTCAAGACGCTCAAGGAGACGTTCAAGACGGTCGTGAACGCCTACAACCGACACGTGAACCAGTACGGCCCGGCCGATAACCACCCGTACGCGACCCGCGATGACCCAGAGATGGGTTGTCCATTGCTCGGCAAGCAGTGTCCGATCAAGGCTGACATGGCGCCTGCGTACAACGTCGACTTGGGCTACCCTGATGGAGATGTGTACCTGGTGTCTGCCGTGCAGAAGGGCAGCCCTGATGATGCCGGTAAGGACGCCTTGCTCGAAGTCCAGCGATTGGCGCGTGAGAAGGCGACAAACGCCCGTTCGGATACGCTGAAGAAGCACTACAAGAACGTGAAGCTGGCTGCCGAGGCCAACGGTGCCTGTGAGTTGATCGACCAGACGCTGGATTCGATTGAAGGCAAGCAGCTTTTGTGGTTCCAGACTCGATTGAAGCACCGCGTCAGTAAGACCGAGACGGCCGCGACCATCAAGCTGGAGCTGGCCGAGTTCACGGAGATGGTGAACGACATCCGTTTGGCAACGCTCAAGTTTGCCGAGCGATCTGGTATGAATTTGTCCGGTAAGCGAAACGCCGCCAACGATGCTCCGGATACGCGGTCGAGTATCGAGTGCACGCTAGCAAACATGCTTTGTGACGCTGTGAACGACTGCTTGACGGGCATCGTAGAACGCATGGACGAGGTACAGGCGAGCGACAAGCGTCTGCGTGCGGCGATGCCGACCATCAAGGAGCTGGTCACGGAGCTCAAGGGCAAGGGCGTGACGACGATGAGCAAGCTCAAGGACAAGGGCCCTCCACAGACGCGAAAGGCGAAGACGCGCGCCGATATCCTGAAGGAAGCCAAGGAAAAGAACGCCAGTGAAGCTGGTGGTGGTGCGGCCCCAGCCGGGGATGCTGGTGGCGACAGTGGCGGCGGTGAGCGAGCACCACACCCAATGATGGGAGCTCGTGGCCGCGGCCGAAGTGCACGTGGTGGACGTGGAGGTCCGATGGATCTGATGGCGTCTATCAAGGGTCGTGGCGGAGGAGGCGACGACGAAGAAGGCGGCGGCGGTGGCGGCCGTGGCGGTGGCCCCATGGATCTCATGGCGGCGATCAAGGGTCGTGGCCGTGGCGGCGGAGCTCCGATGGATCTCATGTCGGCAATTAAGGGCCGTGGCCGTGGTGGCCCTCCAATGGATCTCATGTCTGCGATCAAGGGCCGTGGCGGCGGCGGTGGAGACGACGATGGAGGCGGTCGTGGCGGTGGTCCAGTGGATTTGATGGCAGCGATCAAGGCCCGTGGCCGAGGAGGCGGCGGTGGTGGTCGTGGTGACATGTTCGCGGCGATCAAGGCCCGACAGAAGGAGTAGGCGCGTGCATTTGCCTGCCCCGTGCCGTTGATAGAGAGAGACCCCAACCCCCCCCAGATCCCCACCCCACCATATCATCCCCCAATTCATCCATTGCGCTCCTAGAGGAGACGCCACCTACGTAGTAGTACTGCCTTCTCCAGAAGACCCCCGTGGAGATACGTCACGCGAACGAACACGAGCGGTCCGAGATAGCATGCGACGTACAACTGTGAATGTTACCCATAAAAACACGTGAAAAGCACCCGGCGCGTTCAATTATCTTACGCAGAAACACTCTAGTCGTCACGGAACGTGGGCGTGGTCTTGGCCATGAGCGCGCCGATGGCCTTGGTGAGGTCGTCGCTCTGCAGCACCGCAGCGTTGTGGTACCGCACCTGCTCCAGCGAGTCGCGCGTCGAGTGGTCGCGCTGGTAGTGGATGGTCTGCTTGATGCCGCGCACGGTGATGGGGCTCTTCTCCGCGATGGACTTGGCGACGCCGCTCACGTGGGCCATCAGCTCGTCCGTGTCCTTGAGGCACTTGAGCACGAGCCCCATGCGCTCAGCCTCGAGGCCACTGAAGTTGCGACCCGTGTACGCGAGTTCCTTGGCCTGCTGCTCACCCACGAGCTTCGGAAGACGCTGCAGCGTTCCAACGTCAGCGATGATCGCGAGATCCACTTCTTTCACAGAGAAGACCGTCGAGGTCTCGCAGTAGCGCAAGTCGCAGGCGGTGATAAAGTCCACGCCAGCTCCAATGCACGGCCCGTGGACAGCTGCGATCACAGGCACACGACAGGCTTCTGGCGCGGAGATGACGCGCTGGAACTCGTCAATGACGCGCATGAGTCGCTCGCGCTTGCGGCCGTCGCACGACTCGCCCGCCATGACCTTCTGCAGCGTCGCGAACACGTTCAGGTCCATGCCGCTCGTGAACGCGCGGCCTTCGCCCGACACGACCACGGCCTTGATGCTCGGGTCTTCCTCCACGAGCGCAAACGCCTGGCCCAGCTCAATCCACATCTGCATGTTCATGGCATTGAGCTGCTTGGGGCGGTGCAGCTTGAGGTGCAGCACGTTGTCCTGCGCGTACGTCAGCGCGATGGTCTCGAACGTGTGCGCCTCCGGCTGGAGCTTCTTGGGCTCGAGCTTCATCCACTCGCTGATGTACGACGCGTCACTAGCGAACGCACGCGCATGGAGCGCAGACGCCAGTGGGCGCTGCGTGCGTGCAGCGGCGGAGGAAACGCGGGCGAAGTGGCGAAGAGACTGCATTTTGCGGTGTGGAGATCGGAGGAGCTGCGCGAATGGAGCTTTTCGGGCGTGCAGCGCCGGACGTGCAAGTTGAATCTGAATGAAGAACGATTGATTGGCTACAATATATCTTAGAGTTTTGTGATTGGCTAAAACGGAGGGTTGACGAAGCAAGCTGAAGGGTCCACACGGAATCTGTGACGTGGTACGAAACGAATGACGAGGAGGTGCGGCCACGATGATGATCTCTCTGTGTGCCACACTCTCCAGCGCGCATGAGTCCAGAGTTTTGGTGGGGATGTATCGTGCCATACCAGGTCAGTCGCGAGTGCACCAGTCCTTGAGAGTAGCTCCGGTGTCTTCTGTATAATAGTGGCGCGCGGTAGCTGATCAACGCATCGCCCACTCCAGTGAAGAGTACAAATCCACCGACAGAGTCGCCGGGAACCCTTCCGGGAGCGCCATCTCTTGCGGAATCCCGAGGATCCGACGCCCGTCCAAGTGGATCTCGGTTCTTGGCGCGACAATTGGAAGTGGAGCCAGCGGCACAAGCGGACGCATGCGAGCATCGTACAACTTGTACTCGGCATTCGCAAGTTCTCGTCAAACTTCACACACAACACGTACTCGACTCCGGGCATCACGGCCCACACCGCTAGCGCCTTGTGGTCGAGTTGCCCTCGCGCCATGCCCCACGCCTGGGAGACTCCAATCTCAATCTTAATCGTGCGGAAGTCGTCAACTATTGGAACGCCAGGAGGAAGCACGGAGCCCGGAGTTGTTCGGCATGGTCCGTAACTGAGGTCGGGGCACGATCGCCGGCCCTGGGAATTCGTGGCAGCCATGGACCCGCGAAGCCAGCGATGAATAGGCTAGTTTGTGAATGCAGGAGCAAGCTCCGCAATGAAGCTTTCGTGTGGAGTGTCGGCGAACTCGATGATGTGGATCTCTTCAGTGTCAGCGAACCATTCGAGAAAGCTAGGTCGGACAAACTGCCCGTCGCGGTCAACAAACGCGTTCCATTCCTCTTCAGTTGCGTGGCATACACGCAATGTGCCAGTCACAGGAGCAGGCTGGGCCACTGCGACTTCCAGAGCAGCGTTGATGCGATCGATGCTGGCGAGGAGATGAGGAGGAAGAGACGCCATGGTCGCCGAATGGACCGACGCGTTGCAGTGGAAATAGAGAACTGAACTCGGACGGATCTCGCCGATGAGGTCGAAGTCCCGAACTCATACTTCGAAGTATTGATGAAAGAAACGCGAGCCTTGGGACGAGGGGACGAGAAACTTCCAGGCTTCTGATCTTCGTTGGACTGATTGTAGAGTGGACGAAGCAGAATGAACAAACAGAACATGTGCCGTGGTTCGAAACGAATGGACTATGATGTCTCTACCAACGTTTGCGTGTTGTATTGTACCGTGCCAAACTCCGTAGTGCTCATGCGTCTAGAATTGGGTGCAGGCGTATCATGTTTTTCAGTTGCCTCTGGACCAGTCCTTCAGCAGCTCCGACGTCTTCTCGTAGCAGAAGAACGTGACGGCGTTCACAGGGAACGCACGCACGACAGCAGTCTCCAGACCGTTGACGAAGATCTTGAGGCCGCCCATGCGGTACAGTCTTCTTGTCTGGTACGCGATGGTCTTCTCATACGCCTCGGCGGTCTCCGGTAGAGTCTGGATGGACGACTTGACGACTAGTAGTACAACATAACAAACAGGTCATGGTGAGTATGGGTTGCTTCATACTAGTATCATACAGACCAATGTAACTCACCGTCAGCAGGGTACGCGATGATCCAGGAGCCGACACCCGCGAGACCGCCGGCCGTGAGCATGGCCGTGTGGTGGCTCACGCCCTCGTCGATCATTCTCCGCTTGGCATACTCGTACGCCAAAAAGTAAAAGCCAAACGCCGGCACTTCACGACAGAGCGTCACGGGGTAGCCGAGGAAGAGACCTCTCAGACCGTTGCGCTTGTAAATATGCTTGACGCAGTCCGTAGGGCCTCGGTAGTGGCTGTTTTCGTGGCCATCCTGGACTTGCAAGCGGCACTTGATGAGATCGGTCGGCGTGACGGCGATCGTCTGACAGAAACCGCTCAGCAAACCTGAGGCACAGCAACACGTCACGTATTTTAATATCAGAACTTGAGATCCTTGAACAGTAACAGTGTCCATCATCATGACGACTGCAGTACTCACCAGCCCAAAACACCGACTGCAGCTTGGGCTTTTGCGCGTTATCGTCGATGACTTTCAGCGTGCGCTCGTAGGTCGCAAACATGATCGCGTTGGTCCACGCGCTGCCGAACAGCGGCGAGGACATGCCCTTGAAGAAGCCGCGCGCGCCCTCATGTTGGAACTGGTATACAACAAGAGACAGAGAGATGTCAGCACGCCATTCCCATCGTCTCCACCAATTGATCCACGTACGGTCTGTCTGGCGCAGTCGATCGGTCCTTTGTAGAACGAGCTGTGGGTCTGCAGGCGCACCTTGACCGTGTCAAACGGCTGCCCCACGATGATGCCACTGCATCCGCCCACCACGCCCGAGGCAAAGTCCACAAACACAGAGTACTCTTGATGTCTCTCCACCGCCTCCATCCTGCTTACTAGCTAGCTCGCCTGCCTCTCACTGACGCTGGATGGGGCTTGCGCTGGTCGCCACTGGCTGCAGACGAAAGGGGAGACTGGCGGCGGTTGCAGTTCGCGCGCGCAATGCGTCCAGCTGCTGCTGCCTTCACACAGAGACTCGACTGCGTGCGCTTCACGCCCGTGCTGCTACAATAGAACAGCCACTGCGCGCGGCGTCTGCGAGATGCCGCCCGCGTGCGTCAGCTGGCAGAGCCAACGGCGCGCCGGTTATGCACGGACCCCATGACCCGAGCGGATCATTTCGCAATCGCGCTTCTATTCGAGTAGTGTACAATACGCGTTTTGTATCACGGCCTTCTTCGAAAAAGCATCACATGCAACAGTATCGGATATTACAGGTTGTGAGTTCAGGTTTTTACTATACGTAAGCGTAATTACGTTTTGGATGGTTATACGGATACATCGGGGGGTACGGTGGGTATAGTGTATACCCACACAGGGGGTCGCTTTGATTGGTTCTTGGTCGTTGGTTGGTGTCGAGCCGCGACCTCCATGGCCGAGCGGCTTGTATTTCTGTTTCCTGACGCAGAACCAAGTGGAGACCCGCATTCGCCGGCAAGCTTTTTTCGTGAACCATGCTCGTCCCTAAGAAGAACCGTATCGCTGTGTACTCCTACCTGTTCAAGGGTACGTTCTGCTGCATCATGCGTCCCCAATGAACCTCCCAATCGCCTCCGATTTGCATGCGCATCAACGCGCGCGTTCCAACGACAGGCGAGCCGCCCACGATACGCGTATCAAACAGCGGCGAGCTACAGGATGGCTACAGCGCGTTAAAGCATCCGCCATAACACCAGCAAACAGGTCGTGAGACGTCAAATGCGTTATTGCACCAGTCGTCGCAATCGAGTGCGACCGGATACGCGAGCGTATTCAATATGGATGCGATTGGGGATCCGTTGGGAAGCGCGTATCTAATGCGCAATAGTGGACATGGGATCTGACTCGCGTGTCCGTGTTGTTCGTGTCTACAGAGGGTGTGATGGTCGCCCAGAAGGACTTCGCCAAGGCCTCGCACGAGTCCGTGGAGGTGCCAAACCTCCAGGTGATCAAGCTCCTGACCTCGCTCAAGTCGCGTGGTTACGTCAAGGAGACCTTCAACTGGCAGTGGTACTACTGGTACCTCACCAACGAGGGTATCGAGTACCTTCGTGCGTACCTGCACCTCCCAGCGGAGATTGTGCCAGCCACGCTCAAGAAGCAGGCTGCCCGCCCAACCCGCCCACAGGCGCCAGGCGCTGCCGGCGGCTTCGGCCGTGGTCGCTTCGACAAGGACAAGGGCGTTGGTCCATCGGGCGACTTCAACCCTGAATTCGTACGTCACCACCATCTCCTCTCTACTTTGCCGATTCAACGTGGATGCTGACGTTTGTGTGTGATGCTTCTTTCCAATGCAGCGTCGTGGTGGCCAGGATGGTTACCGTCGTGAGGCCTCGAACTAAGCTGCTGTAAATTAAGGACGGGTATTTTATCCTGCGAATAAAATGCGCGTTTGTCGGCACCGCTCCAAAACACCACTCGTCTTGAACATCTTTCCATCATATTCCTGTCTGTTGACGTGCAACCCATTTTCATCCTCATTGCACGAGCTTCATACCTTTTCATCCCCTCATCTGAACCCGCGGCGTATCCCAGGTTACCGTATACGGAAAATTCGTGAAACCTCTGTATGTCGATACCACACCATCATTTTACAGAGGTCGAATCCACCTTCTTGCCCATTCAAATTCAAGTTTTCCCCCCGCATTGCATTCTCCTGAAGCTGGAAACGCCAACAACTTCAACGCGCTCCATGGCGGCGACGACACCTCGCGCGACGACGGCGGCGGCTGTTTATGACGCCGCTAGGTTATCTGTAGGCGATCTGTTCAACGCGCAGGCGGCCCACGCGACATACCAGCGGCTCGTGGACGTGATCAACGCGCAGGCGGCATCGATGGAGTCGCTGTTGCGACGCGTGGCGACGCTCGAGACCACGCAACGCCACGCCGTCGCGGCGCAGCAGCACACGGTGCAGCAAATGGACGTCACAGTGGATCAGCTAGAGAGGATGCAGAGACGGCAGATGAAAATGGACCAGACCCAGCGACTCCACGGCGTGACGATCGAGGAGTTGGTGGGGAAGGCGGCGGTCAGCCAAGGCGGAGCGGAGGAGATAAAAGAGCGAATGGCGCGACTGGATCAACGACTGACGGTGGCAGTGAAGACGCTGCGCGAGGAGACAGCGCCGATGAAGCTAGTGCTGCGGTATGAGTGGTTGTATTTGAGGTGAAACGGGAGGTGGCTGTGGGGCTGATGCTATTGTTGAGTTGATGTTGGTGTGTAGGCTGCAAGACGACCAGTTTGCGCTGCACGACCGCATGACAGCGATCGACACACGCGTTCAAACCAAGCTGGACAAGGTATTTGCTTCTATTTGATTTCTTGTTGTCGTCACGCGACTCACTCTGCGTATGGCTAGACGGAGTTGGTGCGGCTGGACGGTGTCGTGGCGAAGATCCAGGCGTTTGCACCCACGGCTGGGCAGCTCACTGCACGTGTGGAACGAATGGAGAAGCATGCAGTAGAAACGGACGAGCGCTTGAGCCGAGTAACAAAACGAATCGCCCAGGCGGACGACCGCATTGAAGAGATCCAACGCAAGTTGAAGACGAAGATGGACGAAGCTGACTGGCTCGAGTTCCGAGTGACCTCGTTCAATGAGGCAGTGGACTCGCTCCAGAAAGAGGCGAGTACGATTGATCGCACGGTTCGTGAGCTCGTGCATCATGGGGTAGCACTCGAGACAAGTTATCGGACGCTGTCATCAAAACTCACGTCGATCGCAGCATCTATCGTGGACGAGCACCGTGCGTATCGATCCCAGACAGAGGTGGGTGATCAATCCGTAGTTTTTTTTCACGGCAGGACACCAACTCACAGGGATTTGTTTCTTTGATACCACAGAACACGCTCGAATCAAAGCTGGATCGTGGCTTGGTGGACGCCGCTCTGAAAGAAATTCGCCATGAAGTGAGCTGCAAAGCCTGGAGAAAGGACAACGCGGCAGTAGCAAGTGGCGTGGAAGAGATCAAGAGCAAGATGGAGACCATGGAACATCAAGTGGTGTTGAGCACGCGTTTTATAGGCTGGTTCATGCAACGCGGGGATGCATACGAGCGCAATCTCGATATCGTTGAACATCAGCTCGAGCGACTGGCCCATGCATCAGCACCTCAGTCGCGTCAACCATTCGGAGACCAAGTCCGATATCCGCGGGAGTGAGTGCTCACAGAAGTGGCGGCAATGTGATCGTGAAGCCGGAAGATGCGCGAAGGAGCTCGTGTGCATGGTCATCATCGGCTTTCGACTTGGCTCCGATTGATTGTACGACATCAGGACTCGCAGTTCCGTCTATCACCTTCAAGTGCCGCTGCAGCATGAGTCGGATCATCTCGCGCTTCTCGTGGCTCGTCATAACCTTCTTGACACGCAGTGCCATAATCACCCGCTTGCCAGCATAGCGCAGGTTCCGTCGACGGAACGATTTCGGCTGGTGATTGAATTCGTCCAGCGACCGAATTGTCGACACGGCGGATGCGACCGACGTGGCTGTGCTCGCTTGTGAAGCAGATCCGTCAGAGGAGAATTGCAGACCTTCCAGATTGAGCGGCACAACGACTCCCTTCCCAGTGACGGAGTCTCGACGCCCCGTGGATTGTGAAGATGAGCCACCACTGGATCCAACGCCTGCAGCAACATTGGTGGCACTCGGCTTTGCCCACAGGCTGGTCGTCGGGAAATGAGCTGAAGACGAGCGTGACGACGAGCGATCGGAGAACTCGCTGATTTTGGAGCGGAAATTGGTGACGAGAGTGTTCTCGACTTCTCGTACTGACGTCGCCGACGATCCGGTCGTGTACTTCTTGCTGCTTCGACCGCTTGGCGAGTTGTTGTCGCCTTGTGTTCCGCTGGCTGAGTCTATTCGACCAAGGAGCTTGGAAGTCGGTGTCAGCATCAACTCCAGCGAGCTACGTCGCCTTCCACTCCGTCCAGTCGAGTTGATTTCCGTCAAGAACTCCTGTCGCCAGTTGTTCAGCTCGACTTCCATGCGTGCAGTCACCAGCGGCTCCGGCACGACATCCTATATCCCAACCAACACATCAACAAGTCACGACACTGCCCGCCCGCTATCTGCTGGACTCAAGGACTCACCTTCACTTGCCCTGGATCCGCATCTAACTCTTCAAGTGGTGTGCGGTTTTGCTGCTCGATACGGCGAAACATTAGAGACAAAGGAAGCTGGAGATGGCCAGCACAGCACCACCAGAACTCACATCATTGCGCAAGTTCGGATTGGCTCCAAGCTGCAGTAACAGCTCGACCGAGCGGATGCTCTTCCCGCAAACGGCTTTATGAAGCGGCGTGTCCTTGCTCTCGGTGACTCCGTTGATATCCATCTTGAGCTCCGCCACCAAGAACCGCACGACTTCGTCATGGTCTTTGCGGCAGGCGTGGTGGAGCGCGTTGCGGGCGTTGTCATCGAGCACAGCAAGCGAAGCTCCCAGTTTTAAGAGCTCCTGGACACAAACGAGCTTCCCTCCATAGGCAGCTACGCGCAAAAACGATGAGTATAATGCCAGCTCTCCAGTCCAACTCGACATGCACAGCTTCTCACCCCAGTGGAGAGCGGTCATACCGAAACGCTGCAGGGTGGGCAGTCACAGAACATACGCTCAGCCACAGCGCGCCAAGCAAGTCAAGCGTCAGTTACAATACACCTACATCCTGGGCGTTGGGCGACATCTTCTCCTTGGCGATCAGCTCCTGGAGCTTGGCCACATCGCCAGCGTACGCGCACTTGACGAACACCAGGATCTTGGCCATCCGCCGGTCGGCGCGACGCAGCTGATAGCTCGCGACGGCTCCCATTGCAGTCGCAGTTGCAGCAACAAGCAACAGTCTGACTGGATGTGGAAGAGAGGACTACGACGCGTTGGTTTGTACGAAAGGCTTTGCATGTCCGTGATCAGGATCTAGTGACGTCTACTTTTAGCATTGAAAGCCATGACATGAAGTTCCTTTCAACATGACCGCATTGACTGATCTTTGCGCAGCTACGGTAAGCTACTGCAACTGTAAGGACAGCTCGAAGCTGATCTATGTGTCCGCTACTCGTGCTACTGCATCACACTGCTACTGTATGCATCCTACTGCTATCATTCGTTTGGTAGTGTTGATTTGGTTATATATGTTTGCTCTATGGTTGGTCTCCAGCATTATGGTCCAAGTGACTTGCATAGAAGATTGGGAATATAGAGCCATCAATCAGTGGAGCATCTTTTCCAGCGAGCGCACGCGCAAGCGGTCCAAATGCTCAACACCAAGACTTTGCTATTCAACTGTTTGCTTCGACTTGTCCCTCACAAGAGGCGCTTAGAGGAAGCCGAGGCTCCCTCCAGCAATCGGGGCGAACTAGCACGACTCCAGGATCCCCCTGTGAACGAAAGGATCAACCGGAGCCCAGTTGAGTGGGTCGGGTCACACACACATACATATACATACTCGATCGCTTCCTGTTGGTCTGTTGCACGCTGCACGCGGCGGATTGTTCACTGAGGACGAGGGAGCGTGGCCCTTCGTGTTCGCTGTGGAGCTCTTGGACTGGCGGCCAGTCGTTGGCGTGCACCAATGAAACCTCTCAGTCGGGCTTCGAGAATAGTCGGACCCACGTAACCGTAACCCGTTTTCGACATACCCAGCCGTCTCTTTCTAAACCCGACCCGGGACTTGACAATGACCCTCTATGTGGACCACCTCAATCCCACGTGCCAACGAAACCAACAGACGAGCCATCGCAAGGCAACAAAGAACGAGCGCTTCGCTCCTCGCAGATACCGGTGTTGAACCGGTATCACAACTGTCATTCTAGCCAATGGGAGAGCAACATGTCCTCCTAAAACCGGCTCACAATCCCCGAGACCCAAACCCATTGGCCCGCCTGTCTGCCGCGGCCAGAAAGCGCACCCACTCAAACTGCCCCCAAGGCAAGCAACCGCACGAAGCCCCAGCGTCAGACGCGACCAAAGCTCCAGCGTGGAGTCGAGAAGCCACACGCAACCCACACGCACGCAGCTGACCGCACGACAGAGAGCTTCCTCTGCCCTGCCTGCCGCCTTTCTCGCCACTCCGAACAGTAGCAGTTTGTTCTGCTTGCTGGGCAGCGCATTGAAGAAGCGCGCCGCTCGGTCCCGCGCAACTCCACCGCATCCCATCTCCGCAAGAGTACCCACCCGGTGGTTACTCGCGAGTCCAGGTCCCCAGCTCAGCTTCCAATTGACTGACTGCATGCGGGACGAGATGGCGTCGGTTGCTGTCGACGTGGCGAATATGACGGACCCGACGGCCTCCGCCGAGACGCCGCTGGCGCTGGAGGCCGTGATGGCGGCGGCCGCGTCGTCTGCGGCCTCCACGCCCTGCAGCTCCGCGGTGTTCTCCACAGCCAGCACGTCTGCAGTCACGAGCCTCTCGAGTCTCTCGAGCTTCTCGCGCCAGAACAGCGATCTCTCCCAGCTCCACGAGGACCTACTGGCGGTAGAGAGCAATAACAACAGCGCACGCCCGGGCATCCACCGCGTCGCGAGCGAGCAGCTCCTGCCTGTGACACCCAGCGTCACGCCCACAACGGTCCGCGCGTCGTCCATGGTCGTGGGCAAAGTCACGAGCCGCCGGCGGCAGCGCAACCCGCGGCGCTTCGTGGTAACGGAGCTGCCGCCCGACCAGGACGAGTTCCTGTCCGAGTCATCTCCTCCACGCGACGATCACGAGCTCAGCGGCCACGCCACAGCCAGCGACGCACTCTCCACAGCAGCAGCAACGACCGCTGATGCCGCGGACGCACAGACCCCAACAGCAGCAGCACAACCAGCCAGGTACGTTTATTTAGTACTGCTCTCTGCCGCCTTTCTCGTCTACGTGTGGATATGGAGACTGACTCACAGTGGGCGATTTTGTATAATTGTGGTTTGTATTATAGAGCGTCGCGTCCAGCGAAAATGGAAGTCCGCGGGCGCTTTACGATCATCGATCTGTCTCCGGACTCGCCCGAGTCGTCCGCACAGCTAGAAGACCCGCCGCCTACGATGGAGCACGTTGAGTTGTCGCGCATGGCACGCAGTTCCGGAGCTGCTGGGACCACGAGCCACAGCACGACGAGTGTGCGTCGTCGGCAGCCGCCACGTCGGCTCTCGCGATCGGAAAAGGCCCTGAACGCCTCGACCCCAACAGCAACAGCAGCAGCAACAGCGGCACGAGCGATGCCAGAGAGTTCAGTGCTCACAGCCGCAATGCTCCAGGACGCCCACACGGCGCGCTGCGCCACTAGCCAGGACGACCACAGCTACCACAACGGCAACAGCTACGTGCACGCGCCGCAGCAGTCGCCGCTGCGTGTGGATCTCAGTGCATTGGACCGGCATCTTGTGTTCTTGCAGCAGGAAAGCCACGACATGAAGGCGCTATTGGAGAGCATGATCTCAAGCAATGCGCGGTGGATCACCGCGCTCGCGTCATCGCCTGACAGCAACATTGGCAGTGGCAAGAACCCCAAGGCCGTGCACCCAGCGACGTCGCCGACCATGCAGAGCCACGTGACGCCCATTACCATGCCAGCCTCGGAGCCGACGCTCGAACAAAAGCACGAGAAGCTCCAGCAATCGCACAGTGATCTACAGGCCAAGTACGACGCGCTGCTGCGTGAAAGCTCGCAGCTCCAGCGCAACAACATCATGCTCGAGACGCGGCTGCGGCAAGAGACCAGCGTGAACGAGGAGCTCCGCATCCACGTTGACCAGCTCACGCAGTACACTGAGTCGCTGATCCTCAGTGCTGAAGCTCCTGAGACCGATGAGCCGCAGCGGCGTCAGGAGTCGCTGTCGTCGTCCTCCACCGAGGTGCTGCACGCCGAGCACGATGCCTCGGAGCTGCTCAGCATCCCACCGGCTCCACAGTCGCTCACGAGGAGATCCAAGCCCACGACGCCCGTGCTGCAGCCGCATCTCCTGCCTCCACACTTCCACCAGCGATCGATCTCGGACTTTAGCGTGGACAGCGCGGCGCTGTGGATGATGGACAACAACCAATCGGGGCTCGAGGACGACGATGAAAGCAACGTGGACGATAGCGACGACCTGGACGCGACTACAGAACGGGGGCTTGCGCTGGCCAAGGCGCGGCGTCGGCGGTGGCGCAACGTGAGCCGCAGCGCGAGCATGAGCATGGAGGACGACAGCGCCAGCAGCGTGTACAGCAGCGGCTACCGCGACTCGTGGGTCTCGCTGTTCGAGCCACAGCCCGTGAGCATGGACGGCGCGTCAGAAGAGGTCTCAGGTGACGACAGCAATCCACTGTTTGAGCTGCCCAAGTCTCGCCAAGTCCGCATGGACAGCACGGACTCGAGTCTGCTGGTCGTGGAGTCCGCGAGCAACAACCAGACCGAAGACGACGCTACGGATGTAGACAATGGTAACGACGCTCAGCTCCCGGCGTTCTGGTCCCAGCGACGGAAGTCGGCGGCGATGATCGTGGAGGAGCTCGAGCACGAGGTCACGACACCGTCGTCCTCGCCTGCCAAACAGTGAGCTGCTACGGTGGCTGTAGCAACCACGAGCCAGTCAGTCACTCGGTGTGGGTGTGTATGACGTACAGTATGGTCGTGGCTCCCTCAATTAACTTAATGGATCGCATCACTAACTACACCTGGGCAGCTAAATGTAGCCACCGCTCCTCGTAAGAACGGTCTCTCGTAGCATTGGCCTGTGAGCCGTCCCGTCAGCCCCAGGAGGACCCTACGCAATACTACGATGCCCAGTCCACCGAGTGCCGCGTCGCCGCGCGTCTCTCGGCTCGTATGGATCGGCGTCGCTGTCTCGTATCTCGTGTGTGGCTCTGTGCTCGCTGGCCAAGGTCTGCTCTATTTCTTCATCT
>JAADXI010000255.1:0-28909 GCA_023337615.1 Pythium brachiatum | reverse complement strand
TCGAGTGGCTGACACGACCGTCGATGCGAGGCTTCTCTTCGGTCTCTCCTTGATTTCCCACGATAGCCACGCTTTTCTAGGCATGCTCGTGGCTGATGACTTCTCGCACAATGTCGATGACCAGCATCGGATCCAGGATGATGAAGTCTCGCAACTCACCGAACACTTCGTGCTCGTACCAGATCACATCGCCCAGATCATGCAGCGTACGCAGAACCTCGCGACACTCTTCGTACCCGGGACCCTCCCCCTCGTCCATCAGCTGCATGCACAGGGGCCGAAACAGCATCATCCCATGCTCGATACGATGGAGTCCATCGCCGGATTGATTTGCTGATGCGCGCTTGGCTGCGACGGCTTGGAGCACACGCGAGTACTTGTTCCACATGGGGAATCCTCGCTCGCTAGCTTCGATGGTGCGCTGTAAAGCCTGACGCTGACCACGAGCTATTCGTCGGAGGCGAGTCGAGCCAGCTTCTCCGTGAGTTCTTGAATTTGAGCATGGATGTCAGTGCCTGTTGTGGAGTGGTCCTCGGTGGCACTCCTGTCTGCAAATGCGCCAGACGCTGCTGTCACGACTCCGTACTCTGCTTCCAGCTCTCGCATGTAGTTGACCTTCCATTGGTACACTCTCGACTGTAGATCGCGCCAAACTCTTGCGCATTCCTTTTCTTCATCCTTGAGAAGGTCGACCTTGGTCCCAAGCACGAGAAACTCAGCGTCTGTCTGGCGCGCGAAGATCGAGCGCACCCAACGGAAGATATAGCGACTTAAAAACCGATCCATCGACGCTTCTGCAGCGGCCGACCGGAGTGATTCGACCAAGTCGAGTTGCTTCGAATACGCGTTCACATCGACAACCAAAACGTACACTGTGCGGCGGGAGAAGAAGAGCGAGTGCGCCACTTGGTACACGTCTTGCCCAGCGAAGTCCCACAAAGTGACCTCGTGGTGTCTTTTGCTCTCTTCGTTCCGAATCTCGCTCTCAACAGCTTGGCCACTTGCGTTGGGAGTGGCAATCGGCTCGCTGGTGGCTTCGACTGACGTTTTCTCCGGTCCCCCCAATGATGTTGGCACAAGCTCAATGCCAATGGTGCGGTCGCGAATGTCCATCAAGAACGGCTTCATTGTCTCGATGGAGCGCACCAAGCTACTCTCTCCCCATTCGCTCGGTCCAACAACGCACACTTTGCAACGATACACCAGATCGTCGGCGGTCGAGCTAGTGGCGTCAGCTAGATACGTCTTGACGGATGCTGCGCCTCGCTGAACAACTTCCATCGGAACCTTGGTCAGCACCTTTGCGCCGTCGCGATGCTGTTTCTCCCAGTGGAGGATACATGTGCGCAGCCCCGTGCACCACTCCAGCTGCTGGTATTGGTTGTCAGTCGCCTCCACTTCAGTAGCCTCCACCTCAGCCCTCGTCTCCATCAGTTTGTCTTGGCATGAGGCCGTCCATTCCGCCCCGAAACTGCAGAACATGAACACAGTTGACAAAGCCCAGCGATCCGGCTCTGCAAACACAGCCAGCAGAAGCGCCGACTCGCCACTCTACGCAATACATCACAAACGGCCATGAGTTACGTGGCATCCCACCTGCTGCTACCGACTGTATCCTCATCGTGCATGGAAGTTCGTACATTGGTGAGAGCATGAACATCAGCACCAGCCCTTAGCAACGCTTCTGTCTCGTGGAGGAAGCGCGCCTTGACTGCGAGGTGGAGCGGTCGATACCCATCCTGAAATTACAAGCATCTCGTCAACACCTTGAAGAATTAGCTACTACAGGTACAGGCCACTCACTTTGTCGGGTAGGTTGATGGAATTATTCACTCCAGCTTTGAGAATAGCCGAAGCGCAGCCACCGAATTTGGCATTAGCGGAGTAGTACAGTGCTCTCCGTCCGTCCTTCAAGAAAACAGTCACGTCAGCACTGGATTGAGTACCCCTGAGAGGTCTCAATCTTGGACTCACATCGCCCACGGCATTCACGTCCAATCCCAGCTTCACGAGGTACTCGACTGCCTTCCTGCATCCTTGCGTCGCTGCAAGGTCAAGTGCGGTCTTGCCATCCTAGTACATACACTACACAGCTTCGCACATTTCGCTACCAGCGCCAGGAGCACTTGAAATCCACGCTACTACATTTGCGACTGCATTCACGTCCTCTCCAAAGCCGAGAAGAAGCTGAAGCAGTTCTACGCTGCCTCCATGAGCTGCATAATGAAAAGTGGTCCAGCTGTTGGTCTTTGGAGGAGCATGCACAGCGCAGCATACTCGCCTTTCGCTGGTCAATCCATGCACAGCAACAACGTCAGTATCAGGCAGCGCGCACGAACTGCATGTCTGTAGGGCTGTTGATACCGAGACAAAATATCATACCTGCGTCAGTTTGTGCAGATCCGCCCCGTGCTCAACGAGAAGCTCCATCGTATCAACATCGCCTGACTGCGCTGCGCCTTGGAGTGGCGTCCATCCGTCAATTTCCACTATGTCCACATCAGCGCCTGCGTTTAAAAGAAGCTCGACCACTGGTCGGTGCCCCTCTATCGCAGCTTGGAAGAGCGGTGTCTCTTTCTGCTGCAGAGTAAGTAGCACCAACATGGTGATACAGTTAGCGACCGTGATCGTCCACAGTTAGGACTCCTGGTTCAGTACCTCGTCTCTAGCTTCCAGCTCCGCATCGCTCGCCGAAAGCTCCTTGATAGCACTGATAGATCCACTTGTCGCTGCTCTATGCATGGCCGCTCACTCGATCTGCTCGTTCACACGGTTTGCATCAGCCTCTCTATCTCATTTCACGACCAGGTACGCTGTGAAGAGGAATATATACTGAGTCTACGTACCTTGTTGCGGAGATCGACCGCCAACCCTGCCTCCTTCAGCAAGTACTTGATGGTTTCCACGTTGTCCGCCGAGGCTGCGATGTGTAAGAGAGAATCCCCGTTCTATTGTCATCACCAGCGACGTCAGTTCAGTCCACACACTATCGGAAAGGCTTCAATGGGGTGGCTCGTTAGTCGGTGACAAGGGGACGTAATCTCGTCACGTACCTTGGCCACTAGTCTTAGGTCGGCGCCGTGCTTGACGAGACAGAGCAGCACCTCCATACTCTCCGCCTTCACTGCCACGTGCAGTGGCGTCCATCCGTTCTTCCATAGCGCCCACACAATCATCAGCATCGCCTTCTCTGCACGGCAATACCCTTATCCGCACAGCCACAACGCGTACCTCATTCCGCAGGTCCACACATCCCCACCCTGCGGCCATGAGCAGATCCACAAGCACCGCGTCTCCGCCAGCGGCTGCTGCATGTAGCACCGCGTCCCCTGCTATTGTATTATACCACACATCCATCCACTCGCCCATCAGCCCCAAACAGCAACTCACAGGCCGTCATAACTGTGCCAGTAGCAAAACCGCACCTTGTTCCTCGCGTCCAGCCGCGTGCCAGCATCCAGCAGCCAGCGCACAACCGCCACGTGGCCGCTAAAGCACGCAGTATGCACCGCCGTGTCACCCGTCTACTTTGCAGCAACATCAACACAGCTTCAGTCGTTAGCCGCATCCACCCACAGCGAAGCTACCCCGCCAGCGGCCGCTTGCGTACCTCATCCTGCGCGTTCACATCCACCGTGGCAGTCGCCAGTAGCTCCTGCAGCGCCGACAGCGCGCCGTCCGCAGCCGCCGCTTGTAGCAGCGTCTGCGAGTCCTCGCTTTCCATCGCCATCGGCCAAGAAGACGCTCTCCCTGCTTCGTTCTTGTGGTTCATTTGCCTGAGTTATGTCCTCAATAGAAGGCTCTTCCGTGACCTGATTGGCTAAATACCATACAAAAGCTGCGACGTGTGGCAATTTGACGTGTGGCAGTTTGGCACACGTCGCAGCAACAATTGCCAGCAATTGCTGGCTAATTTGGGATCTCATGACATGAGCACATTGTGCTTGATCGCAACCACGTTTCTGGCCTCAGTCGCTTCATTTGAAGGTCCCGAAGTCGGACGAGCATGCCGTCTACCGTCGCGAGTCCATCGGGTGCTGTGGGTAAGCGTTCTGCGCCGTCCAGTCCAGCGAGAAGCTCCAGCGGCGGCTCACCGACGAGCCGAGGTGCTGCAGTATCTCCGTCGCCAGCAACTCCCTCGTTCTTCATTATCCAGGAACCGGATGTGGTCATCCGGTCGACGCCTCCATCGCCCACGCATTCTGATACAAAGACACCAATCGGACAGCATACCAAGTCGACGACTCCCGCCTCTCGTGTTGACTTGGAGCGACAGCGGAATGCATTGACGTCGCGGCAGTCGCTCCAGCCAACGCATTCACTCAACTCCGGCTCCCCTGGTCACCGTCGAGGGCCGCGAGACCGCACAGCAAGCCGAGATGCCAGTGTTCTCCACGAAGAGACTGACGAAGACCTTTTGGTGGATGGTGAAGACCGAGAAGACTCTTCAGTGCAGGCCACTAGCATTGATACAAGCAAGCACCGCGTGCTGTCCATCTTAAACCGAGTCGGGTCGTCGCCAGATCTGCCGCTTTCGAACTCGTGGAGCGCCACTGTCTTCAGTTCGTCGAAGAAGCGGCAGCTCATGAAGCCTACAAATGGCACAGGCGCTAGCCCGCATCTTGCAGCGATGCAACGCAGCCGTTTGATCCCGCTGCCCATCAATATCCGTACAGGAACTGTCAAGAAACGAGACACTGACAACGACTTCAATACCGGGGTGGCTTCGTCACTTGGTTTCCGCAGCAGCTCTCTCGGATCGCTCCAGCCAGCTCTACAGCCAGCAGATCCATCGTCTCACTCAGATGTGGAAGAAGAGCGAATGAACTACGAGATCTCGATCGCGTCGCTCAAGCAGCGCGTTTCGTACATGGAGAAGGAGCTGACCAAGGCCTTGAAGCACCGCCACGTGGTCGAACACCAACTGGATGCGATGACCAAGGAGCTCAAAGCCGTGCACAATGAGAAGACCCAGCTCACCAAGAAGCTTGACGACTACGAGAAGGCCAACTTGCACCAACGCCACGCCTTCGACAAGCTCTCGCAGAGGTATTCGATTGTGTACGAGAATCTGGCGAAGCTTTCAAACGCGGCGACGCTGGCGTCTACTGCTGAAGGGGGCGATGGAAATCCCGCGAACGTTGCGTCAGTGCATCTCGTGCTTCAAACGCTGACGAAAGAGAACCAGGAGCTGCAGCGCAAAGTCCACGTTCTGGAAACTCGCCATGCTGACGATAAGGTCATCGTGGTCAACCAGGAGAAGCAGATCAAGCGACTGCGTGCCGAGATGGAGGCGCTGCAGCATATGGCTGGCTCAAAAGACGACACAGCAGCGACAAGCAGCTCGATGATGAAGCCATCGCCCCCTGAAGCGGCGAATCCAAATCGATTCGCTGTGAATCGAACCGACAGCTCCAACTCAGTGATTCCTTTGGTCGTAGCGCCAGCGAATGCAGCTCAACAGCAGAGCATGGCTGTGGGTGACGAGTACGCGTACATCGACCCGAACATTCTCAAGGTGCTGGAAAAAGTCGACTCGCAGTTCAGCATCACCAACGCCATCTCACTCTCTGCGATGCTGAAGAAGTGGCTGCATAGCTGTCTCCATGTCGTCGCTTCCACGGATACTCACGCTGTTCTCCACGTGCTGCTGAAGCGAGTGTGTGAGCTGATGCATTGCCAGCACGCAGCCATCTTTCAAGTCGACCATAGCAGTAAGAAGCTCGTGGGTCTTGTCTCGGAGCGAGGTCACGTTCGCTGGGAACTTCCCTTGGACAAAGGTATCTTGGGCCATGCAGCTCGCCAAAACGTGCTGTGCAATGTACGCAAAGCATACGACGACCCTCGCTTCTTCAGCTCCAGCGATACGATCACAAGCACCAAGTCGAGAGAAGTGCTGTGCATCCCACTGACGCGGGAGCTGGATCACTTCCAGCCAGACCAGGCCTCGTCGATCGCCAACAACAGCGTCTTTGCGGTCTTGCAATGCTGGAACACGACGACGCAGAAGCCGTTCTCCCAAAACGACCAAATCCTCGGTGGTCTGCTCGGTATCCAAGCCGGAATCGTCCACTCTCAGACCAAACTGACCGATAACTTGCAGCGAATCCACAACCGCGTGATTCAAATCGTCCACATGAACGAGGAACTTGCTGCCAAGTCCGCAGCTCGCTTGCTGCCACAAGAAATCGGCGATCTGACGGCTGGATCAGGCTCTGCTGTCTCGATTGTCCAATTGGTTCGAGCCGCGCAACGCAAATTCGCTGAGATTGTTGGGATCACCAAGCTTCGGATCTTCATTTTCGACGCGGACACTCAGCGCATCTGGTACGCCGGTGCCCAGCTCGATGCCACGGCCTCCAGTAGCTCTGAGGTGCAGTTGATCCCCATCCGCAAGTACGCCAACGTGTCGTCGTCACTGTGCACACTGGTGCTTCCATCGTCTGGATCAAACCATCAGGATGAAACTGATTCAACCACTGCAGACAGCTGCCGAATCTTGTTGGATCCGACCGATGAGCCCTCGTTCAACGACACTGTCGACTTAAAGGGAGGCGCCAATGGTTTGTATCTCGCCCCGATCCGGTCGCCGTGGCGTGACGTTCCTCTGGGCATGATGCAAGTCGCCCGCACTGGCTCGGCATTGCAGTCTTCGACATCATTTCCAATCGAATCACGCCCCATTTCGGCGGCCGTGAGACAGGAGAGAGCGCATGCGCAACACGTCGACGACACACTCACGATGGAACTCATTCAGCTCTTTTGCCAGCAGTTTGCAGGGTTGTTGTACCACGCGCTGGCGCTACAGCTCCACGAAACGTGCTCACCCGAAATTCAGCAAGCTCAACTCGCTTACTTGACGGATCGCCTGGATCTTCTCGAAAGCGCGTACCTGCGGGAGCAGGAAGAAGCTGAAGCTGAGGCTGAGATGATGGCCAAACAGACGATGGCAAACGTTCGTCTGGAGCAGAGACTTCTTAACAGCGTTTTGCAGGGCGAGCGCGATGAGATCGTTGCTCCAACTTCCAGATCAAACCGATCGAGTCGTCCTAGTAGCGCTTTGTCAGCACGAATGCGAGGCCAAGACCACGCTTTGCTGCAGCCTGTGCCTCTGATCTCAACGGACTCGTCGTACGCGATTGACGTCTTGGAGCTTGGCGATTCGACTAGCGCATCTCCAGACGGCACCAGTGCGACCAGCGACGGTGGCAGCAGCACCAACGATAGAGGCAGCGGAGATGGCAGCAGCAGTGGCATGTCGTCATTGCCCTCGCCGCAATCGTTCTGATAGACACGTTCAACATACAAAACAATGGCCTCCAGAGTCCACAGTAGAATTATCTCCATTCAAAAAAATGTATGCTTTGCACATACCTGTGTCTTTTCATTTGTGAGCGTCGTCCAAGTTGCCGCATCACTTCAGCAGGCTGGCCTCCGTTCTTGATGAGCACATGCGCGCGAAGTGGCGCACGACGCGGCGGAAACCACGCTCATCGCCGGCCGAGAACAAATCCTCCTGGAAGTCGCTAACCTCGTTCGGCGTCAAGAACGTGACGACGTGTGTCGATTGTGCATGCACGAACCACTCAGCGATAATCTGACGTAAGAGCGCACCATTCAGCTTTGCGAGCTGCACCAGCACGCCTGCGATCGAGCCGAAGTCTTCGTCCACGCGGTGTCGCGAAAGAGTACCCAAGACGATACCACGAAGAAGTCTGTCAACGAGGTCGCGACCGCCACTTGAACTGATCGATTCACGGAGAATCTGCTGCATACGCGCGCCAACAGGATCCGGTGATGCCCCTGAGAGAGCGCGCTCCACGGCTTGTTCCAAGAAGCAGAGCGTTCCCTTGTTAGCTTCGTTGTGGGAGATCTTTAGCGCCGACACGGATGACACCAACAGCTGAGCGAAGAGCTCTTCACCAGTCACGTCGCCGCCAGCAGACTGCACGAGCAGTTGTGGCATTGAACGCACGCTGCGCTCCATCAAGTAGAAGAATTCCTCAATGATATCTGGATGAGACTGCATGCTCTCGACCGCCTTGAACAATGGCAGCGTGGCAGTTGCGAAGTTACCGAGCATCCCGCTCAAGAGATCCTGAGTTTCTGAAGCGCGATCCTGATAGAAGTGCTTGAGTGCCATGCTGCCGGCATACAGGTACGACGACTTGGGCTCGCTTTGGTAGAAAGAAAGCAAATTCTTCACCATACTTGGCATGAATGGCTTGAAGTCAGCTTCGCATGAGCGCAGCATACGCTTGTAGCAGCGGCATACTCGCTCCACAAGCTCATCGCTGCTTCGGAACAGCATCAAGGCCTGGTCAAGAGCCGTCCAGATGCGTTCGGTCAGCATGACCAGGGGCTTCTTACCACTCTCATGCCCACGATCGCGCCGGTTATCTTCAGAGAGGTAGTCGTACAAGCAGATCAAGCGCAGCAGCTCTTGCATCACCACCGTCGAGTTGACTTGTTGTCCATTCACAGAGGCCGCAAACACGGACGACAGACGAGTCACGAGAGGCCCCACGACTTGCTCAAGCACTGCGAGCACAGCGCTTACATCTCCCGACTTGGTCACACCAGTGCAGACACCTTCCAGGATGAGCACTTGATCTTCGATTACCATCGCGTCGTGTTTTTCGACGTACAGATAGAACCGAAGCAGCTCGCTCCCGAGCGAGGACCAGCAGTCAATCGCGAGCGAACGCAGAGCAGTGGCAGCCGCGCTTGGCACTTGCCAGTCTGCAGCTAGTGCATCCTGAGCACTCCCAGCGACGCACTGGTGCAAGAACTCAATCAGAGGAGCCACGTAGTTTTCATTGTCACGGAGCCAAAGTCCGTACCGAGATACGGTGAGGCAGGCCGTGTACGTGATCGATGGATGCGTCGCAAGCTGTGGCAAGTGCTGAAAGATCACCTGCAACGACGGCGACACGACACGCGAGTCTGCTCGCTCAACATTTCGCCCGATCGATCGTACACAGTACAAATGCGCCTCAACTGCCTGCCATCGTCGCTGATCTTCTGGAAGCTGGAAGATCGACTGCAGACCTTGCACGCAATGTGTCAAGATTGACTCCACTCCCAGCGCATCGCAGCAATCGCGAAGAATATCACCGAGGGTCTGTCGAAATGACTTGAAGTCTTGGCGCTTGTCGGAAGGAAGCTGGGGAAAGTCTTCGTGGAACTGCAGGTTATGCATGCAAATGCTCGCGAGACGAATGATCTGGCTCTGGAACTGGAGCGTGATAGGCGATTGCACGCCAGTGCGTGGATCCGCCTTCTCGAGCTTGGCGAGGAAGCTGAACCAAAACGACGTCGTGATGTCGGCGATCTCGGCCTCTGGGTAGCTCATACAGTCGAGAAGCAAGTCGACGATCATGGTCTGGCCCATTTGCTGGTCGCCGAGAAGCAGGTCCATGTAGGATTCACCCAGTTCCGTGAAGATGCGACACAAGCCGAGGCACTTGTCCGTATCTTCGTCGCGCGCGGCGTCCGCAAAGTCGGTCTTGAGCTGCATGAGCTGCGGCACGAGCCAGTGGATGAGCGGCAGATCCTGCTGGAGGTCCGTGTAGCGACGCACGAGTTCGACCACGAGATCGACGGTTCCATCAAACAGCTCTTCGTGACGCAGGAACACGAGCAGCGACTGCATCAGCGGGTTACTTGCGACAGAGACGCAGCTCACGTGGGCGTACCGGATCCACGCACGTGTCGCCTGTAGCACCAGTCCCTGGGTCCCAACGTTGAGGGTACTGCTCGCGTCGTGCATGAGCTGCGGCAGCAACTGGTCGAGTACCGTGGGCGCCCACTCATCCAACTCGCGCTGCATCTGCTCACGCGCGCGTCGCTCCTGGACATCGCTAAGTTCTTCCGCTATCACCGTCAACACCTCCGCGAGAATCGTCGACGATACGTGCGCAGCCGACAACAGCCCCAGTGTGTAGCCGATCGCACTGGCGCTGGTGCCTGGCTGAGCTGCTGCACTGAAAGCTGCGATTTCCACAGCTGAGAGCCGTGGCACGCACGCCATCAGCGCGAGAATGAGCTGCGTAGGCACCATTTTCGGCATGAGCGGCGGCAATTCCGCGAGCCATTGGACGAGTTTCTGGCACCACGAACCGAACGAAAACTGCGCGTCTTGCGGCAGCGCGTGCTGGCGACGGAGCTTGTTCGCGAGCGTCTGCGAGGCGAAGAACAGCACGGGAATGGTCTGCGACAGCGTCTCGGGACGCTGCTGGCACTGCCTCAGGAACCGATCGAGCAGCGCGACGGCGATGGTGAACGCCTCGGGCGTGACCTGGAAGGCGCGCAAGTACGCGTCAGCGGCCTGCACTTGCTCTGGCTGCGAGTGTGCTTGGTAGAGCACCTCTAGCGCCGCCAACACCGTGGTTTCCAGCGCATCACTGGGCGTGGAGGCCATGATGGACGAACGCGAGTTGCGCGACTTGTACTGAAGATATCACGACGATTCGAGCACGAATCGACAGAGAATCCGACGGAGAAGACAGTGGATGATACGTGGAGACCCGTGGAGTCGTTGGTGGCGCGGTATGTACAGCCCAAGACGCGTGGCGGCGTGGCGAGCTGATCCTTGGTTGTCTCCGCTTCGTCCCTTCTTCACCTGTGGGAAGAGCGGGTGGGGAAGGAAACGCCGTCACTAAGTTCGTTTCAGGTTCGCATCTGCCTAATGCGTACGTAGTGACTTCACTATACGGTATACGGATGTATACCCTTTGACCCCCATCACGTTGAACCCATCATCACGATCATATTGCCAGGGTTACGAAGGGGGTATGGCGATGGAGGAGGCCACGGGCTACGACTCGCTGCATGCAGCGTGCGAGGCCAACGCGCTGGCGGCCGTGGAGGCGCTAGTGCTGCACGGCGCCGACGTGAACGCCGTGGACTGGGTACGTTTGCCCTCGTTTCTCGGTTGCATATGATGAGGTTCTCATGAGGTTACGCTGTGGTTATGAAGACCGGAATGCCTGTGCTGCTGCGTGCTGCTGAGCACGGAGGCTTGGAGATGGTGCGCTGCCTGGTGGAGCACGGCGCAGACGTCCGCGCGGTGGACAAGGACGGCCGCAGCGCGCTGAATTTCACTGTGGGCAGCGGCGATTTGGAGACGACCAAGTATCTCGTGGACAAGGGCGCGGATCTGGACGCGCTGGACAACGTGAGGGGATCGCTTGGCTTGTACGGAAGGTGACAGTTCTTAGGGCTAATAGGACGTGTGATGGTGGCTGTGTAGAGCGGCCGGCCGTTGCTGCGGTACGCGGCGTGGGACGGCAACATGGAGACGATCGCGTGGCTCGTGGACAGTGGGCAGGACGTGACTACTGCCGACAAAGTACGATTTTTATGGAGGAAAGGACTGCTGTCGTGGAAGACTGATGATATGGGGGTGGCTGTGAATAGAACGGGTATACTATCGTGCATCGCATGGCTGCGAAGACGGGAGTGGATACGATGGCGTACTTTCTCGACAAGGGTTCCAACATTGACGCAGTGGAAAAGGTACGGGACTCTAACGGTAAGCAGGGCTCTCTCCGTTACTCATCGTAGATGTTATGACGTCTCGTTGTAGAAAGGAAAGACGGGTCTCCACTGTGCCATCGAAAGAAACAACTTGGAGATGGCCGCCTTTCTCATCGAAAGGGGCGCCAACTTGAAG
The DNA here is from genome assembly GCA_023337615.1 of Pythium brachiatum. Classification (NCBI taxonomy): domain Eukaryota; phylum Oomycota; class Peronosporomycetes; order Pythiales; family Pythiaceae; genus Pythium; species Pythium brachiatum. The sequence continues at coordinate 17,232 of JAADXI010000255.1, read as the reverse complement.
CTAGTCGACAAGGTGAGAGTGCCAGCGTGTTGCTAGTAGCATTGACGCAGGCTAACGCACTCTTACGTTTCGTAGACCGGACTCTCAGTACTACATTACGCGGTGGATCGTGAGCTGAAAGAGATGGTGACGCTCCTGATTCGAAGCGGTGCGGATGTGAACGCTGTGGATAAGGTGCGAACATTAGAGTTGGTGGAGTTCTTAAAACTGAGCTAATGCTGTGTGTTGATAACGTTATGTATCTACTACAGAATGGAAGCTCGGTGCTCCACAACGCCGCATGGACGGGCAATTTGGATTTGGTCAGGATTCTTGCGGAGAATGGCGCGAATGTCCACGCCGTGAAAGAGGTTTGTTCTTTAGAACGGGTACTCGCGTGAGTGCGGATGCTGGATTGATGGAATATTTGTGGCCAACAGAATGGCAGCTCCATGCTCCACATCGCTGCGTGGCGGGGAAATGTCGAGATGGCCGTGTATCTGATCGACAGGGGCGTTAAAATCAACGTTGATCGGGTATGATGTGCATTTCCCCATGTCTTGATCTCACTCGTGGTCACTGACCTTCTCACTCTGTTCGTAGGATGGAAAATCAGCACTCACCGTCGCAATTGAAAAGGAAAGCTACGACGTGGTCGACACGTTGGTGACCAAAGGAGCAGACGTGAATCTGAGCGACAAGGTTTCCGAGCACAACACCATGATGGTACACTTGCTGGTACTAACAGCGCCTTCTGGTTGGATCGCAGAACCAAAAATCGCCATTGCACTACGCTATCGCTCAAGGCAACGCCAAGATTGTCTCGTACTTGCTCGAGAAAGGGGCGGACGTGACTGCTACTACGCTGGTGAGTTATTGAGCTGAACGTACTAAGGCTTACTTGAGAAACTCACTGCTGATCGATTGCATGGGCTGTAGACATGGATGTCCGCGCTTCATTGGGCCACCGCTCACGGAGATATCAACATCGTCAAAAGTCTTGTGGAGAAAGGCGCTAACGTCAACGCTGCCACCAAGGTAAGTGAAGTGGCTCATGGGATGGTGGTTCATTCACTATCGTTATTCACTATTTCTTGGGAGCAGTACGGCAACTCGGTCCTCCACAATGCCGCTGGACAAGGAAAAATCGACATGGTCAAGTATCTTGTCGAGCATGGAGCTAGCGTCACAGCTGCTGACAAGGTACGCTCTCCATATTTGCCACCTTGTGATTCCTTGAAGCTCACGCGCTGAAAATGATAGAACGGAAGAGCAATCCTGCATTATGTCGCCGAAAATCTGGAGGCCGAGAAGGTTGTGAAGGGCCCCTTCGTCAAGAGCAAGAGTGGCAAAGGGAATTCGAGCACTCAGTTGTTGGCAGCGCGTACTTCGTCACTGGAAGATGGTGCGAACACAGGAAGACTCGCCTTGATGGACTATCTCGTCGATCAAGGTGCCGAGGTGAACGCTGTTGACAACGTGAGTGATCTATCACAGCGAATCCTTCTGATTGACGGATACTAACCGTTCGCTGCGTCGTACAGTATGGCATATCGGTGCTGCATGCCATGGTTGGCAAGGGAATGATTGATATGGTGGAGTATCTGATTGAGAAAGGAGTGGATATGACCGCCGTGGACAAGGTACTGTAGCGGTTTGTGATGATTGAATCATCGGTCTCGACAACATCTCACAGATGCTTTCGTCTAGGACGGGAAAGGCGTTCTCCACTACGCTGCTGATCGTGCGGATGGGAGCACGGTATCACTCCTCGTAAATGCTGGGGTTGACGTGAACGCGGTCGATAAGGTGAGCGACCAGATCAGCATCAGCCTGTTAACGTCGTGGTGGAGCTGATAAATGTTTGATTGATGCTTCAGGCTGGCAGATCAGTTTTGCGCGGGGCGGTAGAGGGCCGTAAACTCCAGATCGTCGAGTGCCTTGTTGAACACGGCGCGGATATCAACGCGACTCACACGGTAAGTCTGTCCATTTGTTCGTGGATGGCTTGTTCGTTGCACTGAAAAATCTGCTATGATACGTTAAAGAACTCGCACACGCTTCTGTACGACGTCGTTCACACGTTGTTCTCGCAATGCCGAGAGGCGTACTCGGTAGCACGCGCGCTGTGTGCAAACGGAGCCAAGTGGGCGTCGCCTCTGTCGCCAACGTCCGAGAGCTCGAAGAAACCAAAGAAGAACCTAGTATGGCGCTCAGGTCTCGAGACATCGGTTCTTCATTGGATCGGGCAATATCAGCAAACTCCACAAACGCCTCTAACCGATATCCCTATCGAGGAGGTGGCTCGCGGCGAAGACTCCGTGCGGACGTACCTAGCAGCTTTGTTTCGAACGAGTCAAGACCAAATGCGATACCGCCGCAAAGTGTGTGTGGTCGGCCCCAGCGAGTGGGGAAAAACAAGCCTCGTCACCTCACTCACGACAGAGAAACCTTCGCTCGTCCACATCGACAACCGCACGATCGGCATCGACTTGTTTTCGTGTTCGTTCGATAAACTTTTGGATGACGCTCAGGTGGAGCACCACGAGGTCACGTTCTGGGACTTCGCCGGCCAAGACGTTTACCAAGTGACCCATGCGCTGTTCTTCTCGCAGCGCACACTCTACCTACTCTGCGTCAATTTGGAGGCATACGCAAACGAGCTCAAGCGCGTGGAATCGTTGTCGCTGAAGAAAGGCGACATAGCAATGAAGCGCTTCGTCACACGCCACGTCCTCCGATGGATTCGACTGATCTTTACACGTCAGCCCGATGCGCAGTTTGTTATCGTCGGTACGAAAGCAGATCGGCTCAGCGACAAGGCCAGGCAAACTGCAATGATCTGGCAGGATCTGAAGGCTCGTTTGTTCACGTGGAAACGCGATCTCATCTCAGAAATCGACGACGCCTGTCGAGCCACCGCGAAGAGTGACACGGCATCGACTTCGAGATTGTTCTCGTCTCTTGGAGATGGCCGTCTCACCCAGCTGCACGAACTCAGAGACAAAGTGAGCGAGATCATGCCAACCGAGTGGATTGTTGTGAGCAGTGCAGATATCTCCGCTGTTCAAAAGGCTCGACAGGCGCTCGAGATCGTAATCGCAGTCAGCGAACGCAGTTTCAAGATGCCAGACAAGTATTCGCGTGTGCTGCAGTTCGTCCAAAGACAACGACATGCGGCAGCACGTTTCACCAGCACGAAAGACCGGATCGAGCATATGATCGTCCCATTCCAAGCTCTGTATACCGCGATCACCAGAGAGATCGACGACCTCGAGTATGACGACTGCATCCGCATCATCCAGTCGCTGCACGATATCGGAGACGTGTTGTGGTACGAGAAAGAAGGCTCGGGATACTTCAAAAACGTCGTGATCCTCGACCCAACGCTGGTGCTTGATTTTGTGCGCGAAGTCGTGAACCACAAATTCTCCGACGAAGCCAAGCTTACGATTGCTGCAATGAATGCCGAGGGACGATTGGCGCATGGAGTGCTAAGCAAGATCCGCTTCTGGCGCGACTCAGACCAAGAGCTCACACACGCTTTCAAGATGCTGCTGCAGCACTATCAGCTCGCGTATCCAGCGGATAGCAAGCAAATGGACTGGGACTCAGATCTCATCGTGCCTGCGTACTGGAAGGTACGGCGAATCGAGAACTCGAATCCTACGGCGGCGCCTTCAGCTTCTGAGCCGGGCGAAGCGGTCGTGTGCTGGGAGTATGAGCTTGCGTCTGAAGTGTCCGAGACCGTCTTCGACCACTTTGCTGTCCAGAGCTATTCACCGCTAATCCCGCGGACGATGTGGCGGAATTGCATCGAGTCTTCATTGCCTGGTGAGTTCAATTCTCGAATTGAGGTATGCGAGGACGAGTCGACGCGAGCGATCATCCGCATTAACGTGACTGCTGAGACGGAAGCAATCGGCTGGCATTACATGCGATTCTTTGTCATGGCGATGGAAAAGGTTCTCGAGGACTACCCGGGGCTGACCCCGTCGCGATATATCGTGGATGGAGGCGATCTGAAGACGAGACACCGACTGAACAACGCACTTGGTGCGCTCATCGACTCAATGGCCTTAGGCAGAAGCGTTGAGGAGCTCCGCGTGACGATGCCGTGGATGCCGCCGGACTTGAATTGGTTCATGGAGAAGGCGTGGAACGATCCAGCCAAGCTGCATGAGATCCAACTTCGTCACGACGTCCACCAACTCATCAGCAAGACTGATGTGCTGAAGAAGCTGATCGTCGCAGGTGACACTAAGCGCCGACTGCCTGCACTGTGGACGCTCGAGTATCGTGAAGATGAGGGTATCGTGCGACTCTGCATGCTGAGTGACTTGTCTGGCGACTGCTTCCACGCCCCCATTGAGATTCCAGTCCCTTCTCAGTTCCTGGCAAAGCATGGGAGCTGGATAAAGGTAAGTGCCGTGTCCTACTCTACAAGGTGGCGCATCGTTGAACTGCTGGATGGCTGACGCTGATATCTTACACGTACTGTAGACGGGCTTGTCGATTTGCTCCACTGTCGCCCCCGAGATGATTTCGTTTGGAGTCGTCAATAAGGCCATCAACTTCGCGGTGTCCGCTGTCAGCAACCAAGTCGAACGTGCGACGGCCGTCTACAGTCTCATCGATAGCGTCAACCTGCAGTCGTGCGGCGGGTTCACATCGACGGATAACCCGACATTGTTGCCCCGTGGCACCCTGGCTCTGCTCCGAGACTTGCTCCAGCTCCACGACCGCGACTTTGACGAGCTCCGGATTTGTGAACTGGCCAAGCTCGAGTGTGCTGTGACTGCGGATGGGTCGTACGTGTGGGCAAGTCGTCAGGAAATCATGGGACTTGCGGACCAGCTCACGCCGTGCGACTCGGATGACTCCAAGTTCAAGCATCTCGTGGATCCGACAATCTCATCTCCTCCTCTGTCTCCAGAGAAGAGCTCAAACCTCACGCCTGAAGACAAGCCCACTCATCGCTCCTTGTCAACGAAGAGTTCATCCTCCTCGTCTTTCAAGACAGCCAAGAGCGACCTCCAGCTTCGTCTCAAGATCTGTGGCACGTCGGATCTGCCCGCTTGGGACTGGCGCCGTGCCTACTGCAAGTGGGAGTTCACTGAGCCCAGCACAACGGCATCCTTGGCGTCTGATCGCACCGGCCAGCACATTGACGACACTCACGAGCCGTCGTGGGGCTCATTGGAGTTTGCAGTCGCAAACATCGACTCGGTGGAGACGCTGCGCGAGTGCGAACTGCGCGTGGAGCTCAAGCGGCCGAGTCGCTGGCTGGGAATGGTCAAGCTCATCGCGGAAGGAAGCGTCTGTGTGGGGGATTTCGTGCCTGAAGACGCAAGCCAAGGTGTTTGGTCCATGGAGATCCCACTGGACGACGCCTCACCAGCCAAGCGCGTCCTGCATTGCGAGCTGTCCATGATCAGCTGAGCTCCTGGCCACACGAAGATGGCTTCCTTCCACACATTTCGACATAAATCATCCAAAATTCATATTCTCTGCTATATCCGATATACTCATATTCACAGACCAATGAAAACATACTGAGTCTGAGTAAATCGATATATCTCTTGCTGTCAGCGAAGAGCTCACTTGAATTTTAGGAAAGAAAGGGGGATGAGATCCTGTCGGCGCTTCCGATTGATTGGATGATCACCATGGATGCAGTGCACCATGCACCCAATGGCTTCGCTGCCACTGGCGCCGCTGCTCTGCACACTATGTGTGGGCCTCTTCCCTGCGGGGCCGGATCCCTTCGGCTCCTGCGCTCTCCCCGTTCCAGAAGCCACTTCGCAATCCAGTCTTCAGCCCGCAGAGCGAGCAGCGCTATATCATCATGACTGCTACTTCTGCTGAACCAAAGCCAGAGCCGGCGGCCGTGGAGATCGTGGACGAGCAGCAGCCGCAGCTCACGGAGACGCGCGTGGGGCCTGAGCGTCTGGCGTACAGCCGCAAGGCGTGTCTCGTGGGTCCCAGCGGCGCCGGCAAGACGTCGTTCGTGCAGTCGCTGAAGGCGCAGGCACCGGCGCTGACCGAGGAAGCCGACCGCACGCTGGGCATTGAGCTCCACAAGCTGTCGTTCGAGATGGAGGAGACGGAGACCAGCAACACGCAGTTCGATGTGTCGGTCTGGGACTTTGCCGGCGAAGACGCGTACCAGTCGGCGCACTCGCTGTTCTTTTCAAAAGACGCGTTGTATTTGCTGTGTGTGGACACCAAGAAGTACGCGGACGTGCTGGAAGAAGCGGATACCATGAGTCTGCGCGCGGGGGAAGCCATGCGCGGCCGTTACCTCACGCGAAACATCTTCAGCTGGCTGCGCCACATCTTCGCGCGTGATCCTGCGGCAGAAGTATTGCTCGTGGGCACCAAGACCGACCGCTTGAAGGATGACAAGACGCTGGCCATGGTCTGGCGCGACCTGCGTCTGCAGCTGGGTGAGTGGAAACGCCGCTACGTGGACGAGATCGAGACAGAGCTGCGTCTCGCGGAGAACCACGCGTCCTCCACGGCTGACACTGGCCACATGCACCGCCCACTGTCTGCGCAGAGCGTCACTGCGACCAGCAGTCGCTACAGCGGTAGCGCCCACCATGCCAATTCTTTTGAGGAGCTGCGGGAGCGCGTCAAGGCCATTTCGTTCGACGAGTGGGTCACTGTGGGCTGCACAAACGCCGAGTCGATCGCGAACGCCTACGAAGACATCAAGACCAAGATTGGCGCCAGTCAGAACAACGTGGATATGTCGGGCCGCAATGCTGAGGCGCTGGAGTTTATCATCGAGCGCCGCAATGCCGCTACTCGCGTGGAGAACTCGCACGACCGTATTGAGAACTGTATCGTGCCGCGCACGGCGCTGTTCTCCAAGCTCATGTTCAAAGTGCCCGAGTTTGAAGACCACAACGACTGTACCGAGATCATGCGCCAGCTCCATGAGCTTGGGGAGATCGCGTGGTTTGAGCATGAAAGCGCCGGTCCGCTGCAGGACTTTGTGATCCTGGATCCAACGATCGTGATCAGCCTTGTGCGGGAGGCGTTGAACCACGACAACTCGATCACGTCGGGCGATATGTCGATCGTGCACTTCCAGGAAGGCCGTGTGACCCACGAGATCCTGAGCACGTTCCCGCTCTGGGAAGACCTGGACAAGGATCTGATCTTCGCGTTCAAGCTGCTGCTGCAGTACTTCCAACTCGCATACCCTGCAAATGACCAGGACGTCGACTGGGACTCGGACCTTATCATCCCAGCGTACTGGAAGATCCGCCAGCAGGCCGTGGACAAGCGTTTGCTGCAGCAGCGCACGATGATGGCGCGAAACGGAGTGGTGCCCGTGGCGACCGCGTGCTGGGAGTACGAGCTCTCGTCGGAGGTCTCCAATACGATCTTCGAGCAGTTTGCTGTGCAGAGTTACACGGCGCTGTTCAAGCGCACAGTCTGGCCCAACTGTATCGAGTCGTTCGTGGAAGGAGACTTTGCCTCGCGGATTGCAGTCTCGCCAGGTGATGCGACGCGCGACGTGATCTGTGTGGAAGTGGCGGTGGAAAACCCGGACGTGCGCTGGCAGTACCTGCGCTACTACGCCATGACGATTGAGAAGGTGTTGGACAACTACCCTGGTCTGAGTGTGTCGCGGTATGTTCTCGACAACGAAGGCGAACGCCACCGTCTCGCGGACGCGACCAGCCGCCTGGAAGACACGGTGCGTCGCGGCCAGGACGAAGACTCGGTGGCCAGCGTCTTGACATGGATGCCGCCTGATCTGAACTGGTACATGGAGAAGGCATGGCAGACGCCGGGCAAGCTGCAGCAGCTCCAGATGCGCGAGCTCATGAAGCAGACGGTCAACCGTCTGGACGTTTTGAAGAAACTGATCGTCGCGGGTGAAGAAAAACGCCGCTATCCAGCACTGTGGACGCTTGATTTCAATGAAGAGGCCAAGCAGATCGAGCTGAAGATGCTCAGTGACTTGTCGGGCAAGTGCTTCCACACGCCGATCCAGATCAAGGTGCCCAGCTCGTTTCTCAACAAGTACGGCTCGTGGATTCAGGTACGATGCTTGCTAGTGTGTGCTGATGCACGGTCTCTCTTTCATTTGTCTAATGCTGGTTGTTCTGCTGTAGAACGGTCTGTGGGTCTGCTCCAATGTCGTCCCAGAAGTCATCTCCCTGGGCATCGTGCAAAAGGTCATCGACTTTGCGTCGCCAGGTACGATCTCTCTACCGTCCCTCTTGCAGCCACGCCTCTTTGCTCATGTTCTTGTTGCTTTGTACGTTCCTGATGAGCAGTCGTCGACACTCACGTCGAGCGTTCGCAGGCGGTCCACAGTCTGATTGATAACCTGGATCTCTCGTCCACGGGCAGCTTCAACTCGCGCGCGGACCAGACGCTGTCGCCGCGTGGCACGATCGCGCTGCTGCGCGATATCCTCAAGCTCTACGATGGCAACTTTGACGAGCTCACAATCTGCGACTTGTGCAACCTCGAGTGTGCCGCGACGAACGACGGCCACTTCATCTGGGCGCATCGCCACGAGATCGTGGCCATGGGTGACCAGCTCGAGCCGTGCGACCGCGACGACTTCCCCATGACCCAAGTGGTGGAGGACGACCAGAAGGACCCAGCATCATCAACATCGAGCATGGCTACGACAGTAACCAACCAGTCGTCGCAGAGCGCACCGTCGTCGCCGACCAGCTCCCAGGACAGCACGCCTCCGGGATCCCCATCGGCGTCTTCCACCCAAGAGAAGAAGAGCCCGAAGACGTCCAAGAACTTGCGCCTGCTTCCGCTGAACCTGGTCTTTGAATCCGCTGATGGACTCAACGAGGTGGACTGGAACCACACGTACTGCAAGTGGCAGCTACTGTACGGTGCGATGAGGACTCCGATGGCTGCGGGTGTGACGACGCAACACGCTGACGCGTCGAAGCCGCCCACGTGGAGCACCTCGCCCGCGTTCTCGCTGTCGTGTGTGGTGAATGCGGACATGCTGCGCGAGTGCCGCCTGTCTATTCGACTCAAGCGCCCGAGCCGCTTCATGGTCATGAACCCCAAGTGAGTAGTACCCTTTGTCATCTCCTGGCTTGTCAGCAAAAAGCGATGCTGATGATAGTGTTTGTCTGTGTTGTAGACTGCTAGGTGAGGGCACCGTGATGCTGGGTGACTTTCTTCCTGAAGAGACCGAGCAGCAGCAGTTCGAGTGCAAGCGGATCACAATCGAGGTGGGCTCAGGCCGCAGCGTCGTGTGCTCATTGTCGGCGGCATAGTACTACGGCGTCGTTGTTGACCCCGAGGGAGATGTGGCAGGAAGTCCATGTCCAACTGTATACATACATGTACCAGTTGAGGAGACTACAGTGTTTGACGGAGCCGTTTGAAGTGATGTCAGAGTAGTACTACGGTACTGTAGTTGGTACCGTAATGCAGTTTGTACGAGAAACCCAATCGCAGCCTCAAGATATATTCGTAGCCTTGCGTCCTCCCAAGCATAAATCAAAACCATCAATCGTGGCCGACGTGGTGATCTTCCCAGGCGTTCAACTTGGTCTGCATCTCAAGGGGTCCCACGGCCTGGCCAAACCCAGAGCTGGGCTGGACAGTGCACACAACGTGCTCTACACTGTGGCCGCAATCGTCGAATAGACGGCGAAGCACGGACGAATCCAGTTGTCCAAACGAAGCGTGTAGCGGATCGTCTTGGTGGTCGTGCGCGTGATGAACAGCACTGAGAAACGCGAGCTTGCGTCTCCACAATCCGAAATTCGCCTCTCCCACGTCCAGTGGGGGCAAGTCGAAGCGAACTTCGTCAACCATGAGCTCCACACTCAGATAGCGTAGCGAGCGCATTCGTCGTAGAAGCTTATTGACTTGGAGACTCACTCGCTTTTCCACTCCGTCGATAACCTTTTCAAGCAGGACTTGGAGACGCACGTTGTTTAGGCGATGGCTTGTGCGGAAGGAGCTCAAAAAGACCACTGCAGCGGTGATCTCGATCTCACGGCAGCACAAACCAAGTGAGCAAAGGTTCTTCAGGGATGAAAAGTCGAGCGAGGTAATCTCAGGCGTGAACTCGATACAGTCAATGGTCTCCAACGCACTCAGAACGCCACCACCAGAGAGAGATTCGAGAAGCAGCGATGGCGAGTGGAGCGTGCGCCCACGAAGATGCTGCAGCGATGGCCCAAAGGCACAAAGAACGCTAGTGAGATCTTCCGGCGACAGAGCGAGACTGCCAAGATGGAGCGTCGAGATGCAGGCTTTGGGCTGCTGCTCTTCCAGTTTGATCGTCGTCGTGATCCCCTCGTCCATATTGGAGCTATCAATGTATCCCATGCCATAGCCAGGAGCGATGATCACAGTGCTTCCCGCCTTACAATCATAATGCTCGTAGAAATTGGGCCGCGCGTCACAGATCTCGACAGGGGTACCCTTGGGCAGCGTCGCCACGACTGAGCAGAGTACCAGATCAAACATGGTCGTGGATTGTGCGAGAACGACGCTGCGCCACACGAACGGAGTTCTCGCGTCAGGATTTGGCGTTGAATATCGATCAAAACTGTCCATCTGAGTCGTCGACCACGCTTTGGGTGCCACGTACTGATCCAGCGCCTTCCAGTCGATCTCGGCTCCCTGCTCGACGCTAAGCACTAGTGTCTTCAGCTTGCGGGTCGATCCCATCGGGTGGAACAATGCGTACGCGAGCCACAATAAGTCTTGTGAATCCGTGAGTTGGAGTCGAAGCTCTTCCAGCGACACCGCATACGGTAGCAGCGAGCAAAACGCCTCAAACTTCAACGCGAGCCCATTGGTATACTCGGTCGCAGGAAAGGCGTGGAGCAGGTCAAGCACCCGCATGCGGCCAGCGAATGAGCTGCCTTCGAAGCCGATCAAGCGACGAAACACGGAGTTGATCTTCTCACGTCCGAGCTCGCAACGCTCCAAGGCGAAGCGGCGTGGCTCATCGTTCGGAAACCGCATCTCGACGCCGATATCGGGAGGCAGCGCGTCACACAAGCTCTGCAGCGTGTCGAAATCGCCCACTTGGAGCCCATAACTACCACGTGTGTGGCTTCGCCTTCCCACAAACTCGATTCCCGCTAATGGGATACAGGCGACGATCTTCCCCTTGCGATTTAACTCCTCGCACTCGCGTAGATGGTTCACAATCGCGGTGGCCATGTTGCTCGTAGACTTTGTCGTCGCACCCAATCGTATGCGAAGTGATACACATGGCACTACGAGCTGGTGGTGAGCGGGAAGAAACGGCTTGAGCATCGTCCAGTCTTCATAAAAATCCTCGCTGTGCCATGAGACCGGTTGGTAAAATACTTCGAGTGCTCGCATCTGAAACTCCTGTAGTTCGCCGTCATAGTCCCGGTCGCGAGCCGCATCGCGTGCGTCCCAAGACAGCACGACGCGAGGAAATGGCCGCAACACCACGGGCACAATCGTCGGGTTCGTGGGCTTGAACTGTTGACTGGGTCCAGTGAGCGGGAGGTCCAGTGCGTCCAGCCAAAATGCAAGGTTCTCCTCGAAAGAGAAGCCACAGACACAACTCAAAGCATGCCACAGCACCAACGCGTCGCGGATTTGCTCGGCCGGACCGCCGCTCGGCCTCGCTGTCAGCTCCCCGGGATGCACGTACACCACGAGCGTGTCGAACGTCGTCGCGAAGCTGCTGCTGGAGTGCGATGCTCGGAGCTGGCACGTGATGAAGGGCAGCGTAGATGCCTCCGGGAAAGGACACCAACGGTTCTTCCAGCGTTTGGCCCAGCGACGCACCATCGCACGCGCGCTCGCGGGGTCGAGCGCCGCCGCTTGCTGCTCCATGTCGAGTTTTGAAATCGGAGGGAAAATGACATGCAACCTGCCACAATGAATATATAGCTCCTCACGTATGCGATTTGGCAGGTAAACGAAGTGTACCCATTTCGTGGCGGAGGAGAGCCTGTGGTGCATGTGCATGCTTCAACATATATTCACAGCCTCCAAATCCAATACGCACTACCACGCGCATCCGCATCCTACCGTGAATCAATCGCAGTCATCAATCGTGGCAGTTGCGGTTGTCTTCCCACGCATCCAACTCGATCTGCATCTCATGGGGTCCCACAGCCATGCCGAATCCGGAGCTTGGCTTCACCGTGCACGCGACGTGCTCCACACTGTGGCCACACAAATCCCAGATACGACCAAGTACAGACGAGTCCAGTTGGCCACACGAAGCGTGCAACGGGCTGTAGGGGTGGTCGTGCACGTGCTGAACAGCACTGAGAAACGCGAGCTTGCGTCTCCACAATCCGAAATTTGACTCACCCACGTCCAATGGCGGCTGATCATGGCGGAGTTCTTCGATCTTGAGCTCCACACTAAGGTAGCGCAGCGAGCGCGCGCGGCGAAGCAGCTCCTGGACTCGGAAACCTACTTGTTCGTTCCCACTTTCGGCCGTCTCCATCAAGATTTGGAGACGCACGCTGTTCAGTCGACGGCTTATGCGGAGGGAGCTGATAAAGTCGAAGGCTGCATCCATCTCGCTCTCGCGGCAGCACAAACCAATGGAGCGAAGGTTCTTCAGTGATGAAAAGTCGAGCGTGGGCATCTCAGGCGTGAACTCGATACAGTCGATCGATTCCAACGCACCCAGAACGATGCGACCGTCCGAAAGTAGTGATGACGCGTGGAACTTGCTGCCGCGGAGATGCTGAAGCGATGGCCCAAAGGCACGGAGAACGATCGCGAGATCTTCTGGTGGCAGTACAAGGCTGCCGAGATGGAGCGTCGTGATGCAGGACCGGGGCTGTGGCTCTTCCAGTTCGATCGTGTTAATCGTTGCTCCGTTTAAGTTGGAGCTGTTGATGCGTCCCACACCGTAGCCCGGAACCATGACCACAGTGCTTTCTGTCTTCGTTGCGTTGAAGATGTGTCTCTCGTGGAAACCGGGACGCACGTCACAGATCTCGACACGGGTACCCTTGGGCAGCGTCATCACAACGAGTGACCGTGTCAACTCGAACATCCGCGTCCGTCGTGAGAGAACCGCTGTGCGCCACACAAGTGGAAGGATCTCATCTGGTTCAGGTTGTTTGAACAACCGGTACTGGTCGCTTTCATACCAGTCCATGTGCTTCTCGACCAGCGCGGTCGGCCGAGCTTTGCGTCCCACGTACTCCTCCAGTACCTTCCACTCGATATTGGCTCCTTGCTCGACGCCAAGAACCAGTGTGTGCAGCTTGCGGGTTGATGCCGTCGGGTGGAACAATGCGTACGCGAGCCACAATAGGTCTTCTGGTGTGGCGAGTTGGATTCGAAGCTCTTCCAGCGACACGGCATACGGCAGCAATGAGCAAAACGTCTCGAAATGCAGTATCCGTCCGTTGGTGTACGACGTCGCCGGAAAGGCGTGGAGCAGGTCAAGCACGCGCATGCGGCCAGCGAATGAGTTGCCTTCGAAGCCGACCAAGCGACGAAACACGCAGTCGATTCGCTCTCGCCCGATCCCATATCGTGGAGTGACTACGGGTTTCGGTTCTTCCGTCGGAAACCGCATCTCGATACCGATGCGGGAAGGCAGTGCATCGCAGAGGCTTCGCAACGTGTCGAAGTCGTGCTTTTGGAGCCCAATGCATCCGTCCTTGGAGCTGCGTCGTCCAACGAATTCGATTCCTGCCAAAGGAATGCCAGTGACGACCGTCTCGTTGCGATTATCTTCTTCACACTCGCGAAGACGCTCCAGAATCGCGTCAGTCAGCTTTTTGGTCGTGCTCGGGTGTTTTCCGAATCGTAGACGGAGCACACAGGGCAGTACAAGCTGGTGGTCGGCGGGGAGAAACGGCTGGAGCGTCTCGAGGTGGTGCCGAAACTGCTCGCTGCCCCATGCACACGGCTCTTCAAACACTTCGAGCGCACGCCATTTAAACTGCTCCACTTCATCGTTGTGGTGGCGATTGTGCGCTTGGTCACCTGAGTCCCAAAGGAGCACGACGCGTGGGAAAGGCCGTGAGACGACTGGCATGATGGTCGGATTCGTGGGCTTGAATTGTCGATGTGGTCCCGTGAGCTTGATATCGAGTGCGTCCAGCCAGAAGGCGAGGTTCTCTTGGAACGAGAAGCCAGGGCAGCAGCTCAGCGCGTGCCACACGAGCAGCGCCTCGCGCACGTTACTCGCTGCATCGAACGGCCTCTGCTTCAGCCCACCCGGAGACACGTACACCACGAGCGTGTCGAACGTCATGACGAAGCTGCTGCTGGAGTGCGATGCTTTAAGCTTGCAGGTTACGGCGGGCGGGAATGGCATTTCCTTGAATGGACACCATCGCTTGGTCCAGCTCTCCACCATCGCACGCGCACTCGCGGCGTCCAGCGTCGTCGCCGGCGGCTCACGTTCCTCCTCCATGTTGGATTTGAAAGTGGAAGCGAAAAAGGCGCGAAACCTGTGAAGATGAAAACGTAGCTCCTCATGTATGTATTCTGACAGGGCAATAAAAAGTGTAGCCACGATACTAAGTGCGGATACCTCGCGAATGTAGCCACCTACGTTAAGTTCGCAGTTCGCCACCCACGGTTAGAGGAGTGGAACCAGGCAGAAAACAACGAGCAACGAGATGGAGACGCCGCTAATGGAGGAAGCAGCGGCGCTGGTGCAGGCGGCGAGGAACGGAGACCTGGCGATGATACAGGCTCTGCTGACGGCGCTCACGGCGGACGTCAGCGCGCAGGACGAGGTGCGGCCTTTCTCGTTGTGGAGCTGTTTGTGAAACGCGCCTGATGGACGAAGACTAACGCTGCGTGGTGTTGGGAGCAGGATGGAAACACAGCGCTGCATGCGGCCTGTGCCAACGGCCACGCGGGAGTCGTGCGGTGGCTGCTCGACGCTGGTGCACGTCTCGATGTGAAGAACAAGGTGCGACTGCAATGGACTACGGTATTTAAATGGGACGTGGGCTGACGATTGTCTGGATGGGTATTAGAAAGGTGACTCGGTGCTGTATGCAGCGAGAGAGGTGGCGAAAGAAGACGCTGTGGAAGCGAAAGAATGGGTAGCTCTCCATTGTGCTGCCCACTGGGGTGATGTCGAGACCATCAAGCTGCTTCTCGAGCGTGGAGCAGACGTACACTGCCTCAGTCAGGTAGGCGCCATAGTCGGCACTTCCGTGGGGCTAGTGTGCTTCGGCGACTTATTATGGGATCCATTTGTACGATATAGGATGGGCGCAGCGTTCTCCACGTGGCGGCAGAGAGCGGCACGTTGGATGCCGTCAAGTTCTTCAGGACTTGAAGTCGACGCTGCTGATGAGGACATCCAGCACGGTGCTGATCTCCATCAACTAGCGGAGGTAAATGCCTATCCTCCACCACGATTTGGTCAAACGTTGTGGTGCTAAGCTGATCACGTTTTGCTGTTTGTTCTGTAGCATGGCGGGACAGTGCTCCACACAGCGGCATGTCAGCGAGGATTGGATGCCGTACGATTCGTGCTGCGCAATGGGTTTCAAGTCGATGCTACCGACAACGACGGCCAGACGGCGCTCAGCGTTGCAGCTTTAGAAGGTCATGGCGATGTCGTCAAGCACCTCTTGGACGAGGGGGCGAACGTGAATGTTGTAGACGCAGATGGGTGGGTACCACTTCATTGTGCCGCTTACTCGGGTGATCTCGAGACCATCAAGCTTCTTCTGGAACGTGGGGCAAATCTTCACTGTCTGACTCCGGTACGCACCACAGTGGACACTTTCCTGCCTGTGCATTCTGGACTTATCATGTGACGAATACTATCCAGGGAGGACACAACGTGCTTCACGTCGCTGCAGAGAACGGTGAACTTGATGCCGTCAAGTTTTTCAAACTACACGGACTGGAAGTCGACGCTACTGATGGCAACAAGCAAACGGCGCTCTATTTGGCTGCTACCAACGGCCATCGGGATGTTGCTGAGTATCTCCTGGATGCAGGAGCTGACGTCTGTGCTGCTGACAATGCCGGGTGGGTGCCAATCCATGCCGCTGTACATTCTGGATATTTCGAAGTGATCGAGGTTCTTCTCCAGCGTGGTGCGAACCTCCATCAACTGACCGAGACACCAGTACGTCGCGTATCTGTGAGCGATGCACTGCTTATGGCTACTGACTCGGTCTATATGACTGGTGTTGCAGGAGGGATGGAGACCCCTACACATTGCTGTGGATGCGGGCTTCACGGAGATTTTGCTGTTTCTTGTGATGCACGGCGCCGACTTGAACATGACGACCAGGGTACGCCATGCTACAGTGTATCGATATGGGCTCATATCATCCACGACCTTGGGTTTGACTGTGTTTCCGGGTTGTTGACACAGTTTGAAGATTCAGCGGTGCACGTGGCAGCGTCAGCGAACAACGTGGAAGCTATCCGGTTTTTACTCAAGGGTGGAGGGCTGGACGTCAACGCCCGCAACAAGGTACGAGCCTTAAGGATTTATACGGACCAGTTGGAAGATGTCAAGCTGACGGTCGATGTGGCAACGTGGATCAATCCTGTAGTTGAGCCGAACGCCTTTGCATAGCGCGGTTGAAAAAGCGAGCGTTCATGCTCTTCAAGAGCTCTTGGCGCTGGACGCGGAGGTGGATGCCCGGATTACGTACGGAAAAGCGGAGGCCGAGAATTGGCTGGAGAGTTGCTGACGTGTGTCGGTGAATGTTTTTAGGAGGGAGAGACGCCGCTCATGAAAGCCAGTGACAGTGGCAAACGGCGCTTGGCGGAGCTTCTCTTGGACGCAGGCGCTAACGTCAACGCCGCTCAAGAAGAAGGCTTTACGCCTATCCATTGTGCTGTCAATGGCGGTGACTTGGAGACGATCAAGCTTCTTATCGACCGGAGAGCAGATCTTCACAGCCTCACCAAGGTAAGGCCTGGTTTCAAGATGGGTGTGTGAGGATGCAGATAGCAAGATCTAATGTATGTGTATCACCTGGTGCAGGACGGCCGCTCCGTTCTCGGCTATGCCGCGAGCAGTGGGTCCGAAGACGCGATCAAGCTGATCGCCTGTGAATGTCCCCGCGATATCAACAAAGCTGACGAGGTGCGTGGTGATTTTGCAGTTTGAAAGGCTGGCAGACTGAACACTTTTCCCATTACAGCAGAATGTGACTGGCGAATCGCCGCTCTTCATCGCGGCTCGCGTGGGCCAGATCCACACCGCCAAGATACTAGCGGAGACAGGGGAAGCAGTGAATACGGTCGAACTGGAGGTAAGCTTACCAGATC